>JABUQX010085715.1:17500-20000 GCA_015478945.1 Trachelipus rathkii
TCCCGATGACGTTAACATACACATGAGATGTCGAGTTCATACTTTACAGTTAGCAGTGCGTGATGGTCTCCACGATACTCATAGAGCAAATCTTAAAAGCAGGGAGAGACAAATAGCAAAAGCAGCACTTACCCCAAAATTAATGCAAGTTCTAAAGATCAAGCTGCAAAAGTGGCAATCTTAGTTCAAGAGACAAGATGGGGAATACATGTCTTATGCTCTAAAGGCTTATGCAACTAAAGATGTATCGTTAGTAGATGATGGCTGCCGGGTATTTCTGACTTCTTCTCGGCCGACAGTCAGTGGAACAAAATCGAAAACACTCAAGATCTATTAAAACACACACTACTTTACAACAAAAAAAATATCAAACAGAAGACTTGACTGCAGGAAATTTTTATAGAGAAACGGATATTAGCAAATCACAAATAAATTCCATGAAAAGAAACAAATTACACAATGTTAATGAAAATAAAACTATTTTGTCGACAATCTTTGTTTAAAATCTTTCCCAGAACTGAAGATCTGAAGTATTTTAAGCTAGGATCGTTCTTGCGAACTAGGACATAAAATGAATAACACTATGAACAGAAATCTGGGCCGGAGTCAGATAGTTCAGCAGTTTCAGGAATCTCCCTTGTAGAATTTGGCAGAAGAAGATGAAGAAGTCAAAATTTGCCAGATAATGGGAAAATTGGAGCATGCAGAAAAGCGATTGAATAAAACTCAAAAAGACAATCTTACTTAGCTAAAAAGACATTCAACCTAAAATCCTCTGGAAAAATAAAAGGTAGAATTCCATAAGTCATATAGATGGAATAATGAAAAATCGACCAGAAATCAAAGTTATCAGTTAAAGAGGCAATCAATTGCTATCCTTAAATTTTGCAAGATGCCGCTTGCACAATTACAGCTTTGCCTTCCATTCAAGTGAATGTTGAGAGATTATTTTCTGGTTTAAAAATAATAAAATAAGATCTAAGGACATCGTTAAAGTAGGATTTTTTGATGGTTTATCTTAATTGGAACACGTTGTTTTGAATAAAAGTATAATCAGAGTTACTTGCAAAGGAGAAATTATTTTAAAAAGTTAGGAAGAAAGGAATTATATATATATATATATATATATTATAATATATATATATATATATATCATATATATATATATATATATATATATATAATAATATATATATATATATATAAGGATATATATATATTATATATAATATATTTATATATATATACATATATTTATATATATATATATATATATTATACTATATATATATATTATATATATATATATGATATAGTATAATCATATTTAATTATATAATTATATATATATATATATATATTATATATATAGGGTGATTCAAACCTCTGCGACAACTCGATGCGATTAGAACAAACGATTAATAACATTTATTGTAAATAACCTCATGTGGTACTGACGCTTCATCTGTCAAGTACGGTGATTGTAAGATACACTAGTTTATGTTGTGTGACGCTTCGCATTTAGGTTACCGACGATTTAGGTTACTCAATTAATGTTTATGCGGGCGTACATGCTGTTGTACGCTTAAGTCCTTCGGAAAATACTGGCATACGCTTGACCTTGCCCAATCATTGTTGACTTCAATCCCACAATGTAGGCATGCGATTTACGAATGGATCCTACACGTCTTCCCGGTTAGATTAACCGATATATAATGTACTACGTGCGGCGAACGGAATGGACGAGAGCGCACCATGTACGGGAAAGATTCCACACAGAAATCTACCCCACACAATGTTTTGCTCGCCTTCATCAGGCCTTTTGAGATAATGGGACCCTTTGTCCACGGTGCATGGTGGAAGACCGCGTAAAACGAGGACTCCTGCTCTTGAAGAAGAGGGCTGCATGAGGAGAGTCCGCCAAGACCCGTCGACTAGCAGCACCGACCCATTGCCCATGCAATGGGTTCAAATCAGTCATCTGTGGTTCGGGCTCTTGCGGAAGAAGCATAAGCCTCCACTGCATACCAACCTACAGAAAGTTACAAGAACTTGACTTGAGCTACACAGAAATGTACGGCACGCACACATACAACATATAGAATACCCAAAGCGCCCGGTTACGAGTAAGACGCGTTCAACAGGCATCCAACTGGGTTTTACCTTAACCATCATCCGTCAACTTGAAACGAAGGTCATACAAACATAGACTTATTTAACAATAAATGTTCTTTATCGTGTTTGCTCTATCAGCCCTTCGAGTTTGTCGCAGAGGTTTTGAATATTTCTATATATATATACTAATATTATATATATATATTATATATATATATATATATATATATATAATATTATAACACATTTATAATATATATTATCATATATATATTTATAAATATATATATATATAGTATATATATATATATATATAATATAATATATATATATATATATATATATATATATATATATATATATATATATATATATATATATCATA
>JABUQX010085715.1:25000-28413 GCA_015478945.1 Trachelipus rathkii
TTATTTCTGGAGAAGTAAAGATTTTAGGATTTTAGGGATGGATTTGGGTTAAGGGGAGGGATGAGGAAGGAGATAGAACATAGAGTAAGAGAAGGAATGAGAGCTTTGGGTGGTCTGAGAGAAGTATGGAAAGGGGGAGATTTATCACAGAAATAAGATAAGTATGTTTGAAAAAATTTGTGTACCAGCGGTGTTGCATGGGTGTGAAACGTGGGGGTGAATGCCAGGTCCAGGAAGAAGTTGGAAGTTAGTTTGAGGAAAAGGGGTGAGAGCAGGTTTGTGGATTAAGTGAAAGGGAGAGATTAGAATGGTGGGTGGAAGATGTGGTGGAGGAAGGGATTGGTGGAAGATCGGAGAACGGGAACATGTTAACGATGTATGAGGCATCTGGTGAGAATTGGCAGGAACAGAGAGTGGTTAGGAGGAAGGATGGCAGGCAGGGAGGGATTAGGGAGGAGAGCGAAGGGGAACCAAGAACGGAGGTGGAATGGCATGAGATTAAAGGGATGCTGGAGGAGGAGGATGAGGAGGAAAGGTTACGATGAAGAATCATACATAGAGACTGTGAAGAGTTAGGGAGGGTCCGATTTAATGATTGTACTTGGAGAGGCTGTATAGGACCCACTAACCTCACCTTCCTCAAGCAGGTATAAAATAAAGTAATGAGTAGAAGATGAGCATGAGATAAGGGAAAATAGTGAAAGATTATCAGAATAGGAGAATGTTATGCAAAAGTATGATAGTAAGAGAGCAGAGATAAAGCGATATTATAGAGAGAGAGAGAGAATGATAATATAGCAAATACTTACAGGAAGTAGATGATGAAGAGAGGAGATGGAGATGATTATCAATAGATAGATATAATAGATATGTTAAAGAGAGAGAGAGAGATGGAGAGAAATTGATGGCAATGAAACTAAATAAAGGTGAGGAATTATTTTGAAAATTGTTTATGACGCACAATTTAATTAATTGTAAGACTATCAAGCAGGGAAAGAGATTACTTCCGAATTAATTTCAATGCTTTTAAATATTCATACAACTCCATGCTGTCCTCAAAATTTAATATATAGAAAATAGTTTATATATTAAATATTAAATAAATTTTAACTTTTTTCTAAATTGCAATTTTATTTTTGTTTTCTTTAATAGTACATAGTCAGGTAACTTGTAATAATAGTAGTTTGAAATATTTTTATTTCAAATGTACCTCAAAAGGATTGCACTATTCTTGGTGGAGAGATTTTAAGGAAGTTATCTGCAATGAATAGCACTGTGGGTCCTACCTTCCTCACAAGCTATGCGATTAAGCCATTTTATCAACCAATTTTTTTTTTTTTTTTTTTTTGTCATCAATCTCTTGTTGCTATGCTGTCTCATTGTTGGAGAACTGTTGCAACTGCGAGTTCATAATTGTAAGTGAGGAATTAACCATTAGGGCACTAATAAAGTTATTACTATATCCTATATTTTAATATTGTAATCTACTTTAATTCCTCAAGAGATTTAGTGATTGTATTATTAGTGCTCTCTATTATTATTATTATATATTACCTCCATAATATAATTGGTTACAATAATTAAGAGCCTGATTTTAGTCGTATTCATCTAATAATATATTTCTCGTTTAATTAGTAATAATTTATTAAATTTTAGTTATTTGTAAAAAGATTGTATTCATATTTTTATTTTAATTAATATTCAAATTTCAATATATATTATAAATCTTTTTGTTAATATACGTGTATTTATATTTAATTAAAAAGTTAATATTGAAGTTATTTAATTATGACCATTGATTAAAGAATTACAGTAATTTATTATTATACTAAATTATATTATTATAAATTAATTGCTATTATAATATTTCGATCATGTTCACTACTGAGATCAACTATGATAGTTACTCATATCTCCCAAATTACAGTGAGAGCACTTCATACTATACTTTGGAATGCGCTTTAGGAGTTAAACTAATGTTTTATTAATATTAAGAAATATAAAAAGAAGAGAAGACGAAAATTTAGACACTATCTGAAATATTGAATTCGTACTTTAACCATGTGAAGTAAATAATATGTTTTTGATTTATTCTTCGGATATTTTAGTCTTTAGTATCAAATTAAAAGAGTTTTTATATTTCATATTTACGTCTCAGAGATTTGCGTTAATCATATATACCATTAATAATACGTATATGTTAATATTGTACCTCATATTGATTATAGGTTACATAATTAATGGGCATATTAAAATAATACATTTGTGTAATTGTGCAAATGAAATTATAATGAAATAAAGAGAATAATGTAATTTTTTAATCCGTACCTTGTATTTGGTTCTTAATATATATTCTATATATATAATTTATTTATTATATTATATTATATTATTAAGTATATTTAATAAATCAATATGATTATAATATTATATTATATTGTATTATTATTATTATTAATTTAATACTTATATTTAATTAATATTTAATTATATTATAATTATATATTATATATATTATATATTAATATTATATAATAATATATTTATATATTTATATTATATTAATATATATATATATATAATATTAATATATTATATTAAGATCTATAATATTATATATAACCGGTTATAATTATATTTAATATTAAATTATAATAGATATGAAGTATAATATATAATTTATAAATATGATTATATATTATATGAATAAATATATTATATAGTTATATAATATGATATTATTAATATATATTATATAAGATATATATATTTTTTTATATTATATTATATTATATTATATCTTATTATTTACTATTATATTATTAATTACGATATATGATATTATCATTATATTATGATATTGTGATATATAATAATTATATTACAAATGATATTAATACTTAATTATATTAATATATGTTAGATATTATATTATATGAGGTTATATTATATTATATTAATATATTAAATTATATAATAGATATTAATATATATATTTGAGACATGCTTTTTTCTCATCTTATGAGTGTCGTTTGGATTTTCTTGCTATTCACCTATTGTCACGATAATACGATGGTAAGATTATTCTAACTAATATATCTTTAACTTGTTTCATAGATTGAATATGGAAATTACTTTACTGGAACAGTCTGAAGGCCAGATGTCTAAGCCATATCCCATAATAGTTGATATATATATATATAATATATATTATATTAATATATTATATATATAATATATATATATATATTATATATATAATTATATATTAAATATATATATATATAATATTTATATTATATATTATATATATATATATTTTTATATTATAATATATATAATTATATCAGTTAACGGCTCGTGAACGTAAAAACAATCTCTCTCCTGATTGTGATATATATAATGCGCTCTCT
>JABUQX010085716.1:0-5000 GCA_015478945.1 Trachelipus rathkii
GGCTTGTGTTGAGAGAGATTATATATATATATATATATATATATATATATATATTATATTATATTATATATATATATTATATATTATAATATATTATATATTATATATATATATATAATATATATTTATATATATATATATATATATATATATAATATATATTATATATATATATATATATATATAAACTTATGAGGGGAAACTAAAGAAGTTACCCGCATGATATCCGGAAAACTAAGATATGGTACAAGAAAATGATACATATATGGAATCAGCGATTATTGAAAATTTTGATGGAAAATGAAAAAAAAAAAAATTATTTTTTTAAAAAAATTTTTATATCTTCCAAAACTACGATAGTACAAGAAAACTATAAATATTTAGAATCAGCGGTATGAAATATGTAGAAAATTTTTTTTTTTTTTTAACTAAAAAGAATATCCAGGGTAACGCAAAGAGTCGGGGTCTCTCGACCTCCTGGGGGACGACGGGGGGATGGACTATTTCCCCCCCTCCGGGAGGGTCTCCGGAACCCCCGCTTCTTTGGTATTTGGGTGTCGCGCGGCTAGGGTTGGGAAAGGAAAAAAACAAGGCTCGTTTTTTTCCGAAAAACGGTTTTTTTTTATGAAAAAAACACAGCCTGAAAAAAACAAGTGAAATTTGTTTTTTTTCATTTTTTTCAATTAAGTTGTGAATTTACATTTTTGAACAATTATATTATAAATTTTAGCAAATATACTCTAATTTTTGGACATTTTTTTTGGGTTCCAATTTCCTACAAGGTGGAAGCCCCTGAGTTTGTTCAAAATTTTTATGGGTTTCCATATTTTTATTTTTTATTCTGAATTTTGATATTCTTAATATTTGTTTTGTGGCTTCATTAATGTTTTCTTATTCTTTTTCTAGCTTTCAGTAACATTTTTTATAATTATTAATAGAATTTAGGAAATGCCACATGCAAAAATCGTGTGACGTACTTTTTAACGGAAATAATGGTTGCCAAAGGCCCTCACATGAAATATAACTTTTGTTGTGTAGACGTTGCAAAACTAGTACTATTATTTATTGCTCATAATCTAAAACTAGGAAATTCTGAAAATTTGGCAACTGAGAGAGATGATTATGCTAAGGCAGCTAAGCTTAAGGAGTCCTGTTACTGCCTTTGCATTTCCCTTCACCACTTGCCATTCTTACACGACTTTTGCGACTGAGAATATCCGACTTATCAGTCATATAAAATTTAAATGTGGCTGATCACGCTGATGAGCCAGCTGATTATGAGCTTGACAGTAGTCACATCACAGTGTCAGTACTCAGTAGTGACTGGGGTCTGGGAAGTGGGGACTAGTGATTAGTGAATCAAGTTGATATTCCAAAGCCAAATATTTAACTTAGTCATTCACTCATCCTCCTTCATTTACAATCTTGGTATAATTTTAATTTCAATATTTATTTCATTTGCATCCCTAAGTCACTTTTGAGTTTTGTTATTCAGTACTCATTCTAATAAATATTAATATTAATATTATAAAAGTAAATTATATATATATAGATTATATGATACAAATGTAAATACATAGTTAAATTTAGTAAGTAGAAGCCTACAAAAAGCAGTCTGCAGGCTACAACCTACTGCTAAATTGTAACGACACAATTTGATAAAATTATAAGAGAAGGTAGTTCTGCTATTTTATAAAATCATAAATGAATGTTTGTAAATGTCAAAAACATAGGATTTGAAAAATTGAAAATACTCAAGTGAAATATCATATTAGCCTCTTATATTTTTAAAAATACATTTAGCTGAAAAAAAACGAAAAAAACATGAAAAAAACATGTTTTTTTCGTTTTTAAAAAAGAACACGATTTGAAAAAAAGGTTTTTCCCAACTCCTACGCGGGGCTCCTCCGCCCCTCCCCTACGGGGTATGGAAAACGTCCCCCCCCCTCTGTCCCACCGTCGGCTCGAGCCCCTAAAAAAATTTATACAGCTGATTCCATATAGGTTATTAGTTTTCTTCTACCTATCGTAGTTTTTGGAGATATAAAAAAAATAAAAAAAAAGTAAAATTTTTTTTTCCATTTTCCATACAAATTTCATTCGCTGATTCCCATATATGTTTTCTCTTTTCTTGTACCTATCTTAGTTTTCGAAATATCATGCGGGTAACTTCTTTAGTTTGGCCATATATATATATATATATATATATATATTTCTATATATATATATATATATAGGGATAGGAGAGGATGTATATTATATATATATATATATATATATATATATATATATATATTATATATATATATAATAGTATATTAATATATAAGATATATATATATATTATATATATATATATATATATATATATTATATATAATTATATATATATATAAAATATATATATATATATATATATATATTATATTATATATATATATATATTATATTTACTATATATTATATAAGTATTATATAACATATATATATATATATATATATATATAGTAATATTATAATATATATATATATATATATATATATATATATATATATATATATATATATATATATATATATATATATATATATATATATATATATATTGTGATTTTTTTTTTGTTATTTTTTTATTAATATATTGCTACTATATGATACCAACAATGAATTTCAGTGGTAAAGGACATGATTCAAAAGTTCGAAATATTTTTTAAATAATTTTAAAAATCACTTTTATGTTAAATATTTTTTTTTAAAAATAGAAATATCTCGAAAAAGTACGACACCTTACAGAAAAACAATTACATATTTGGAATTAGCGTATGAAGCTTTATTACAAAAATGACAAAAAAAAAAAAAAAAAAATCATAACTTGATAAACTCGAAAAGGACGGACACTTACAAAAAAACCAATTACATATTCGGAATCAGCGTATAAAGCTTATTACAAATATGTTAAAAAAATAAAAAAAAAAAAAATTAGGGGGCTCGAGCCGACGGGGACAGAAAGGGGGGACGTTTTCCATACCGCGGGGAGGGGCGGAGGACCCCCGCGACACCCAATACCAAAGAGCGGGGGTTCGGAGACCCTCCCGGAGGGGGAAAATTTCCTACCCTGTCGTCCCGGTAAGGCCGAGAGACCCCGACTCCTGCCATTTTTGCGGTTAACCCTTGGGTATTCCTTTAGTTAAAAAAAAAAAAAATAAAACTGACGGGAAGTCGTAAAACGTAACTGGCTCCTATATATTTTTGAATCTGTTTCGTTACACTTAAATTGATTAGTTAGGATCGTATACTAGAATATATTAAAAAAAAAAAACAAAAAAAAAATTCAAACTGAGATTTAAGTAAAACAGAAAAGGCATATATATATTATATATTATATATATAATATATATATTATATATATATATATATATATATATATATTATTATATAATATATATATATATATATATTATATATGAACTTGTCCTTTAAAAGGAAGTTAACCGATATATATATCGAACGAACAATGTAATCGAATTTTTTTTCGATTATTTCAAGGCAATAGTGCGTCAGGTTGCCAAAAGTTTTTTTTTTTAACTAAAGGAATACCCAGGATTAAATCGCAAAATGGAAAGAGTCAGGGTCTCTCGGCCTCAGCGGGGGGACGACCGGGAGGACTTCGTCCTCCCCTCTGGCTCTTCGTCGGCTCAAGCCCCTTAAAAAAGAATAATAAAAAAAAAATTAACATAAAAATTAACATGATAAAAAAATTGTGGAAACTTTCCCGATCTTTCTATTGGAGTTTTTTAGCTACACGTGACACTGTAGAGCTGCACGAGCAGAGTTCTGAGATTTTCGATATCATGTCTCTTTATGTAACTTCCTTTTAAAGGAGAATAATATATTAATATAATATATATATATATATATATATATATATATATATATATTATATATATATATATATATATATATATATATATATTATATATTATAATAGTATATATATATATATATATAGTAGAGAGAGAGAGAGAGAGCAGAGAGAGAAAGAGAGAGTACCGAGCCTAAGATTCGACCCAGTGACTCTAACGCCAAAGGAACTTGCTCAACGTTCACGCATAGAAATCTTTACTGATCAAAACTACAAATGTGCATATTATATATATATATATTAATATATTATTATTATATATATATATTATATTATATATATATTATATTATAATATATATATATATATATAAATATATATATATATTTAGGATTTGTATGTTTACAATCCGTCAGTTTTGATATTTTTTTTGTTTTTTTTTTTTTAATATATTTTTAGTATATTGATCCTAATATCCAATTTTTAAGTGTGACGGACGTGATCAAAAGTATATAGGACCTGTTACGTTTACGGAAATAAAAAGTTTTAAAATATATATATTTTTTTTAAAACTAATGGGAACCCCAAGGGTAAACCGCCCCGATGGCAGGAGTCGGGTCTCTCGGCCTCCTGGGAGACGACGGGGTAGGACTATTTCCCCCCTCGGAGGGTCTCCGAACACTCGCTCTTGGTATTTGGGTGTCCCGGGGGTTCCTCCGCCCCCTCCCTACGGGGTTGGAAAACGTCCCCCCCTCTGTCCCCCGTCGGCTCGAGCCCCCTAATTTTTTTTTTTCAAACAATTTTTTGATATGATGTTTTAGATGCTTATTCAAATGTGAAATTGGTTTTCTTGTAATTTCGTACTTTTGAGATATTTCTTTTTAAAGTTTTTTTCTTTTTGTGTTTATGTGAAGATTTTTAAAATATTCGAACTTTTGAATCATGGCCGTCACCACTTAAATTCATTGTTAGTATCATATTACTTAGCAATAATGTTTAAAAAAAATAAAAAATAAAAATAAAACTGACGGAGTTGTAAACATATAACAGGGCCTATATATATATATTATATATATATATATATATTATATATATATATATATATATATTATATATATATATATATATATATATATAT
>JABUQX010085716.1:10000-17500 GCA_015478945.1 Trachelipus rathkii
GTGCAACTATTTCTTAAGGGCACGCCCCAATTTTCCCCCCCTAAAAATGGACATAAATTCGGAATTTTCAGCCATTTTGACTCTATTAAACACCAAACTGAGCTTATTTACCCTCTAAACGTTGCTTTTTCGGGTGTTTTTCTTGTGACTGTAGTCATTCTTTCAGAATTTTCAAATTTTCAAAACCCATGTTTTTGACATTTTTCGTGTCAACTTCCAGATTTTTTTTCGAAATGACTTCAAACTTGAAATATGCATAGATAGGTCCATTACCTGCAATAGTCAATTTCGATTTTTTGAGTTTTTGTGCCAGCGTTGTCAATTTCAAACCCACTTTTAGGATTTTTTGAAATGAAAAATATTGCGATAATTTTTTTTCCTTGTTCGGGCGAAAGTGGATGATTTTTCAGGGCATATGTAGTCGAGGGAGAGGCACATTTTTTACTTAGATAATTCTTTGTATATGCAATAGTTTTGGATTTGTTCTTGCAACAAATTTTCAAAAAAAAAATTTTTGAAAATTTTTAAAAAATTTTCTTTTGAGTATACAAAAAATTATCTAAGTAAAAAAGATGCATCTCGCTCGACTATACAAGCCCTGAAAATTTGATGTTGATGGATGATGTAGAAAAAAAATTATAAATTTTCACTTTTCAAATATATTAAATGTTTGAAAAATGATATATTGGGAATATTTTCTAATGCTTTTCCCTTATCAAAATAAAATTTTTCAGTGCTTGTATAGTCGGGGGAGATGCATCTTTTTTTACTTATATATATATATATATATATATATATATATATATATATATATATATATATATATATATATATATTATATTAAATATATTATTAATATATATAATATCATAAATATATATATATATATATATTATATATATATATATATATATATATATATATATATATTATATAATAGATATGTTTGTGTAAATTATGTATTTTTCATATTTCATTTATTATTTCGTTTGTTTGCTCTTCGCAATTATGGGCCCCTTTACCTGCGTGGGCCCCCCGCACCGCGGGGTCTGCGGGGGCGTTATTTACGCCACTGATATATATATGTACTCACATATTTATTAAAATTTCATACCTTAAAGCAGTAAATCATTTAAATCAATAGAGGTGTACCTAAACAACAAAGGGATTACGTATGCTTATTGTTACTGTTTTACTGCTTAACTCATGTTTTACCTGCTTTAACTCATATGTTTTTACTGCTTTAACTCACATATTTTATTAACATATTTACTTACCTTAAAGCAGTAAATCAGTAAATCAAAGAATGTGTTACCTAACACCAAGAGGGGATTAGTATGCTTTTGTTTCACTGCTTTGCTTTAACTTTTCTGCTTTACTGCTTTACTTATTTGGCTTTACTGCTTTAACTCACATACATAACATACCTTAAAGCAGTAAAATCAGTAAATCAAATAGAGGGGTTACCTAACACCTAAGGGAAATAGTATGCTTTTGTTTTACTGCTTTACATGCTTTAACTTTTCTGCTTTACTGCTTTAACTTTCTGCTTTACTTTGCTTTAACTCATATCATTACATTACCTTAAAGCAGTAAAATCGTATTCAATAGAGGTGTTACATACAACCAATGGGCTTAGTATGCTTTGTTTACTGCTTTAACTGCTTTAACTCATATGCTTTACTCCTTTAACTTTCTGCTTTACTGCTTTAACTTTCTGCTTTACTGCTTTAATTCATGTTTACTGCTTTACATATATTTATTAACATTATGTTTTTTTAATTTTGTTTTATACTTTTTATTTATTTTATTATTATTTTTATTTATTTTATTATTATTTTTATTATTTTTTATTATTTTTTTTTATTTTTATTATTATACTTAGTGTTATTACTTCATGCCTATTGTTATATTATAGAACACACATACACACAACACACACACACAACACACACACACACTTACACTTATACACACATCCACTATGACACTTATAAACACATTCACTATGACACTTACATTTTACCCATAGACACTTACATACAACTTTTACACACACTTACACTTTACACACATTCCACACAACATTCACTATGACACTTATACACACATTCATTATGCACCTTACAATTACCCATAGACACTTACATTTTACACTTATTACACACGCGTCACACACACACACACACACACACACACACACACACACACCAGAATTTACTACACTCACACACAGATTTACTTACACACGCAGATTTACTTACACTAAACGTATAATTTTTTAAAACATTTTATGTTTTAATTAAAAAACACGTACTTTATTTTACTCATTCAAATATAACTAAAATTATGTAAAATTTTCTTAAAACTTCTATAATAAATCATCATCTTTGAACAAAGAATTTAAATTATTATATAATGGTTAATTACTTTTTGTTTATAAAGTTTATAACTATCAGTTTTTAAAATAACTTTTACTATAATTTTTCAACGGAAAATTTTTTATTTAAAAAAAAAACCCATATATATTTTTACGTACCTTTAAGACATAAATCAGTAAATCAGTAAGGTCAGCCCCCAGCACCCCTCTACACCAAGCTATGCCACGTTTAGTTCTATTGACTTACTGCTTTACATCATATTTAGCATTGTAATAAGTATAAAAAATAAACAAAAATAAGTATTCTCTGCTAACATAACATGTAATTTTTTTATTAAAATCTTCTAAGCTTTATTTTAAATAACAATATCATTACATTATATTATTCGCTCGATGGTAACAAAAAATTATTTCAAGTTTTTTAAAATATTCGGATTTCTATTATTATTATTAATTATTACTCGCTATGTGCATTGACCAATCCATCACGAGAAAACACAACAACCCGCATTCCTTACAGATACGAAACTGAACTCTCTTCTGTAAAATGTGTTGAAATAACTACTTTTAGGCCTAAAATTAGGATAATTCCTTTTGTATCCCGGGGCGATTTAGACCTAATTCCAGGTCAAATATATTTCAAACTGACCTTTTTTCTGTAAAATGTGGTGCAATAACCTTATCCTAAATTTAAGCTTAAATTTAGGATAAGCCTTTTTGTATTCCAGGCTGATGTTTTAAGCCTAATACCAGGTCAAAGGGTAATTCCAGTATAGACCAAGAATCGAGAATCAATGTTATTATTATTTTTTAAATATATTTCAAACTGAAACATGCTGGATTGGTAAGATCCTTTAAAGGAGGTAAGAAGGAAATGTTTACCTTTCCTTGTGAGTGGACGGAGTAATTCTTCTTTATCTCTATATGACCTCGTATGTGATTGGTCTAGGAGAATTATTGTATCGCTTTTTTGGTTTTTACGTATGTAAAAACATGTTTTTTCACATCCTGAACCTGGGACTCGTTTATTTAAACTCTATTAACATACATTGTAATATTTATTAAAAACTGAAATAGGATAATAAAACTTAACCTATTATAATTTAGAAAATTTAACTACTCATTATCTTACGTAATTTATATTTATATATATATATATATAATATATATATATATATATATTATTATATATATATATAATATATATATATATATATATTATAATATTAATATATAATATATATATATATAAGGCTTAAAATTAAATTATATACAAGTGTTAAATATATTTACAATGATTTTATATATAAGGTTCACATTAAATATAATACAGGAATATTATTAATATATTCACTATTTTCACTTCCCATTACATTTTACACTACATGTTTATTGATTTATTTTATATTAAAATTTCTAAATTCTTTGCAAATATGGGCCCATTATTTATCATCATTATCGGATGAATAGTTTCTTGTCTACATTAATACATTTCAGTTAACACATACGTAAAAAGTTCCCGCTCAGATATCATAGTATATTACATTCGGGATCACCTGCATAAATACTTTCTTGCCATTGTTTTCTAAGTAGATAAATGAATTTCTGAACGACGTCTATAGAACTTAGGAAGCGATCGATGATGTGCGTAGGATCATCAATCAGGGTTTTCTTAAATGCGTAGTATTCTTGGTGTATAACATGTAATGAATTACGGTCACGTAATTAGATAACACAAATGTCTTCTTCATCTGTATTAACATTCGCTTACGTACCTCTAACATATATTTCATCTGCGCTAGGCCTGAAATATAGAATCCAAATGATGTAGGTTCAAATACATGCTGTTTCATTATTTTTCTCTCCCATAATCTAACTTCCAAACTGATTATGTGTTTTGATGTTTATAAAATGCTAGAGTAAGTTGCTTATCGTTGGTCTTCGCACAGGTTAATAACTGTTTCGGTCCAGTTTCAAGCTGGAGCTTGGTTTTTAAAGCATTCTTTGTAAAGCCATCTTCAGTGTGATTAACATATACAAAGTAGTAACATCTGGATCACTGAAAATACGCTTGGTATTATAACAGGGTGATTGGGTAGCACACTTGAAAAATTCAAATCCTTCGGGTTTTCTTTTATATAAGAATGAAACCCTACTTCCTGGGATCTTGATTTCCCACTTGATAATGTCTTGGATTGAGGTTACTGTTAAGTGGATTCATGATATACACTAGTGAAAATAGAACACTTTTATTACAAAACCAGAGAGCTTGTGCACCGCTTAACAGCTAAAACGAGTATGATTTTAAAATGAGTTTGGGTCTAAAAAACACGCATCCTCAAATATAATTTCATCCAATCACAGGTAAGGTTCAGGATATGAAAAAACATGTTTTTACATACGTAAAACCAAAAAAAGCGATAAAATAATTCTCGACCAATCACATACGAGGACATATAGGATAAGGGATTACTTCCGGTCCACTCACAAGAAAGGGTTAAACATTTCTTCTTACCCGCTTACTTTAAAAGGATCCTTACCGATCCCAGCATGTTTCAGTTTTGAAATATATTTTATAAAATAATAATAAACATTGATTCTCGATTCTTGTCTATACTGGAATTACTTTTGACCTGGTATTAGGATTAAAATCAGCATGGGATACCAAAAGGCTTATCCTAAATTAGGCCTAAATTAGGCTTAACGTAGTTATTGCACCAACATTATTACAGAAAAAAGGTCGTTTGAAAATATATTTTGACCTGGAATTAGGTCTAAATCGCCCGGGATACAAAAAAAGGATTATCCTTAATTTTAGCGCTAAAGTAGTTATTTCAACAAATTTTACAGAGAGAGGTCAGTTTTGTATCTGTAAAGAGTGCGGGTTGTTGTGTTTCTCGTGATGGTTGCTCAATGACTAGGATAATAATAATAATACATAAAGAAAATCCGAATTATTTTAAAAAAACTTTGAAATTATTTTTAGTTAACATCGAAGCGAATAATATAAATGTAAGTGAATAATTGTTATTTTTAAATAAGAACTTAGAATGATTTTAATAAAAATACATGTTATGTTAGCAAGAGAGGAACTTATTTTGTTATTTTATACTTATTTACATGGCTAAAGATGATGTAAAATCAGTAAGTCAATTATAGAACATACGTGGCATAGCTTTTGGGTAGAGGGTTGCTAGGGGCTTGACTTTACTGATTTACTGATTTTATTGCTTTAAGGTACGTAAAATATATGTTTTTTAATAAAATTTCATAAAATTTTAGTAAAAGTTATTTAAAACTTGATAGTTAATAAAATTTATAACAAAAAGGTATTTAACAGTTAATAATAATTTCTTTGTTCAAAGATAATGTTTGATTTATTATAGAAGTTTTAAGAAACTTTGAAATAATTTTAGTTATATTTGAATGAGTAATATAAATGTACGTGTTTAATTAAAACATAAAATGTTTTAATAAATATACGTTTATGTGTAAGTAGATGTGTGTGTGTAAGTAAATTGTGTGTGAGTGTAAGTAAATCTGTGTGTTGTGTGTGTGTTGTGTGTGTGTGGTGTGGACCGCGTGTTGTATTAAGTTGTAAATGTAAGTGTCTTCTGGTAAATGTAGTGTCATAGTGAATGTGTGTATAAGTGTCATAGTGAATGTGTGTGTATAAGTGTAAGTGTGTCCTCGTGTATAAGTGTAAATGTAAGTGTCTATGGGTTAAACGTAAGTGGTCATACGTGAATGTGTTGTATAAGTAGTCCTATTAGTGAATGTGTGTATAAGTAAGTGTGTGTGTGTGTGTTGTGTGTGTGTGTGTTGTGTGTATGTGTGTTCGTAAATAATAAAAACATAAGGCATGAAGTAAATACACAAGTTATTAATAATAAAATAAAAAATTAAAATTAATTTAAAAATAATAAAAAATTAATAATAAAAATAAATAAAAAAATAATAATAAAATAAATAAAAAGTATAAAACAAAATAAAAAACATAATGTTAATAAATATATGAGTTTAAACATAATAAACATATGAGTTAAAGCAGTTTTTAAAGCGAAGTTAAAAGCAGTAAAGCAGAAAGTTAAACAGTAAAGCAGAAAGTTAAAGGAGTAAAGCAGTAAAACAAAAAGCATACTAATCCCCTTGTTACTATGTAACACCTCTATTGATTTACTGATTTACTGCTTTAAGGTATGTAATGTTTATGAGTTAAAGCAGTTAAAGCAGAAAGTTTAAGCAGTAAAAGCAGAAAGTTAAAGCAGTTAAGCAGTAAAACAAAAGCATACTATTCCCTTAGGTGTTAGGTAACACCTCTATTGAATTTAACTGATTACTTGCTTTAAGGTATGTAATGATGTGAGGTTTATAAGCAGCTTAAAGCAGAAGTTACAAAGCCGTAAAGCAGAAGGTTTAAGCAGTAAGCAGTAAAAACAAAAGCATACTAATCCCCCTGGTGTTAGGTAACACCTCTATTGATTTACTGATTTACTGCTTTAAGGTATGTAATGTTAATAAATATGTGAGTTAAAGCAGTAAAACATATAAGTTAAAGCAGTAAAACATGAGTTAAAGCAGTAAAACATGAGTTAAAGCAGTAAACAAAAGCATACTAATCCCTTTTGTGTTAGGTAACACCTTTATTGACTTTACTTTGATTTACTGCTTTAAGGTATGTAAGTATATGTTTTTAATAAATTTCGTACAATTTTAGTAAATAAAATGATTATATATCAGAAATTCTGGATTTTTTTCTTCTTACATACAATTTTTAAAATATAAATTTAAAAAAGTAATTAAGTAAAAAGTATTAAGTAAAAAAATAATGTTAATAAATATATGTGTTAAATAATAGGGCTGTAATGAGTTACAGTTTTAGGTTCGCGAAAATGTTTTTAATAAAAAATGTTTAAGTATGAAATAAAAAATGAATGACTTATAGTATATATATTTTTCATTCGCGGGGGAATATTGTGCGCCTGCGGGCGCACGCGGCGGGGGGAACGCGGCGGGCGGGGAAGCGGCGGGGGAACGCGGCGGGGCGCACCTGCGGGTGCGTGTTCGTGGACTTTTACGCGAAGATCATGCTACGTCTGGTGGGCAGCTATGATCTAGAG
>JABUQX010085716.1:20000-22500 GCA_015478945.1 Trachelipus rathkii
TCATCAAAAACTACTATCGTACCTATTCACTCAGTGTGATATAAAGTAGTACTTTATTTACAGATTTATTTTAAACACTAGTACCAAATAGTAAAATTTATTCGCCCACAAATAATACGATTAAACACTATAGATCAAATACATACAACGGAGTTAAAGGTTATGCACACAGAAGTAAAAGTTATACACACGGAGGTAAAGGTTCAAATCATGTTAATTAAAATATATAACACAATTAATATAGTTCATCAAATAGTTTTTAATCACCATTCAGGAAAGCCACGCTTTTATGACTATAATCAACGTCTAACTCGCAGAAGTAAATAATGTTCGAAACAATTAAACTTAAATATCGTTTCACCTTCTACAAACAATAGTTCATTAATATAATCCTATTTCATTGATTTAAATGTTTTCAAAATATCCAGAACAAATATATTCTGATAAATCAGCAGAATCACGTTATAATAAAAAATAATTAATTAAAGACACTTACAGTTTCAGATTTTACACAAACTTTCGGCTACTCACGAATGTTTGCTAACATATACTGTATGATCATTCCAATTCCACCACTGGCTCCAACTTCGTGGGTTGAGAAAGTCCTCTCGTTTTATAGTATACTGTTATCTTCCTGCTCGATTAGGCAACGTTTTCTTTGCATCAAAATTCTTGACAAATAATTTCCTCGTCTCAGAGATGCAGCAATCACTTCCACGTTCCAGGATTAGTTCCCCTTTAATACAAACATTTTATAATTAAAAACTTTTCCACAGAAAAAAAACTCTTCGTAACATATATATAACAAAAGAAACCCTTAATGAAATTACGGACTACTACGTTTAAATCACGGGAATACGTTCCCTCCAAAATAAACTCTCACTTTCTTTCTCGTCGACCCTGCTCCTCACAAAGCTCCCTTAACTTTTTCGTCCTCGCTTTGGAATGTTTAAGCAATCTAAACCTTCCCCTGAATATTATCAATTAACTCACTATCCCCCACAAGTAGTTGGTTCTCAATAGTACCTATCTTAGTTTTTCGAGAATATGATGCGGGTAACTTCTTTAGTTTCACCATATCATATATTAATATATATATATATATTTATATATATATTATATAATATATATATATATATATATATATATAATATATATATAATATATATATTATATAAATATATATATACTAATATTATATATATATATATATATATATTATATATATATATATATATATATATTTATATAATATATATATATATATTAAATATATATATAATATTATATAATAATATTATATATTATATATATTTAAGCAAAGAACACTTATAATAGGAAGTAAAGAATAACTGCCTTTCCGGGGATTGAACCACCGCCATGATTGCGACTGGGAGGACAAATACCTCGGTGCGTTACGAGCATGAGCCACTCCTCCAAGCCGAAAAAACTTGGATTCAAGAACAGTATTAAAGCAACCAAGCTCCCTTCAAGGCGACATCAACCAGGTGTCCAGCTTGTCCTATCCCTCGTCTTTATATTGTAGATGTTAAATATCGCATATCGCCATTATATAAGATGTTAAAGAAGAACATATAAATGAGGAGGTAAAGAATTAACTGCCTTCCCCGGGATTGAACCACCGTCATGTTGCGACTGAGGACAATATTTACCCGGTGCGTTACGACAGAGCTATCCTCCAAGCAAAAAACTTGGATTCAAGAACAGTTATAAAGCAACTGAGCTCCCTTCAAGGCGACATTACCAGGGGTCCAGCCTGTCCTATCCCTCGTTCTTATATGTAGATGATAAAAATATTGCATAATAATCGCAATTATATAGATGTTAAAGAAAGAACATAATATGGGACGGTAAAGAATTAACTGCCTTCTCCGGGATGGAACCACCGCCATGTTGCGACTGAGGACAATATACCGGTGCCTTTACGACTGAGCCATCCTCCAAGCCAAAAACTTGGATTCAAGAACAGTCATAAAGCAACCGAGCTCCTTAACATCTTATCTAATTGCGATATTATGCAATATTTAACATCTATATATATAGTATATAATATATATATTAAATATATATATATATATATATTATATATATATATATATATACTATATATATATATATATATATATATTATTAATATATAATATATATATATATATATATATATATATTTAGCGTGGCCCTTACCTATAGGGGCAAAAAATAAATTTTGAGAAAACTTTGGAGACACCCCCTAGAATTTTTCCATATATAGTCACGTTTATTCTCTAAAAGTTTCAGCAAGATTAGGCGAAAGAAACAGGCGGCGCATATGATGAATGTTTGTATTATATTTCAAAAATGTTAATTTCGATACACAATAATTATGATTTGCCTTTTTAGCTTAAAATTTAGCAGATATTGTCGATTTCTTAGCATCTGGATATCGTCGTCTATATGCGGATACAATTTGCAAAATAAACTGTTTGTCATCCTCATTTTT
>JABUQX010085716.1:27500-47500 GCA_015478945.1 Trachelipus rathkii
ATAAATTATATATATATATACTATATATATATATATATATATATATAATATTATTATATATATATATATATATATAATATATATATATTATTTATATTATATATAATATATATATATATATATATTTCCGAGTTTTAGCCACAATCTATTAATATAATTGTGGTTACCAGGTACGGGGACGGGACCCAACTCAAATGCACCACCCCACCAACCTCTTTTCCCCAACCTCTTTCCCAACCTCCCCCTTAATGAAAGAGATTTTACAATGGATTATATATTTTTGTATTAGTATTGAAATTCAAATAAAGGAAGGTTGTGCTTTTGAGAAACATCAATTTTTCGCCTTTTCTGCTGAGAGTCTGTTTCTCTTTTCATCATATTGTTAACCATTATATTACCATCATATTGCATTGCTAAATACTCTCTCACTTTGAACACTAGCTGGAGGACAGGTCAAGTATTTCCTTGCAAGTTTACTCAAGCGTGGGCAAACATTTTGCTTAACTTATCACAACCGATAGGATCGATCATTGTATCTGTCTCTTTTTTTTTGCGGATGAGTTTCATTCATTTGCACCATCTTTTGGTAATGCGTGTGTTTCTTCATCACTACTGGACTGTAGAAATTCTTCCAGTGAATCTGTTATTGGTTTACTTGTAAAAGGTGTTGGATCTGTAGATTTCTTTTTTTTCCTTTTAATGGGTGGCGAATTAATAGACTGTTCGGATTGAAGTTTTTCAACTGAAACACAAAGTGACGATTTGATTTGTTCTAATATTGTCACAAAAAAACTTGCCTTTATTAACGGGATCTAAGTAAGTTGCAATAGTAGAAGTTCATTAGTTTTCACAGAACCAAAGAGTTTTTGAGTTGAGTCGAGTCCCATATCTCTCATTTAAAGTATGCGCTAAGATTCATCTTACGTATTTTTATTATAAAATTCTTTATCAAATCTCGACAGTAAATATCCGCGCAACATCCGCAGGGCAAAGCGCGGATGCGGATACGAATCTTTAATAATGTGCTGGATGCGGATGTTACCTGATCACTAACTATATATATAGTAACTATAATATATAATTATTATATATAAAATATATATATATATATATATATATATATATATATATATATATATATATATATATATATATACTTATATATAAATATATATATACATATTATATATATATATATATATATATATAATATATATATATATATATATATATATATATATATATATATATATATATATAATTTATTTATAATTTATATATATTATATTTATATATATTGTATATATAGTATATAATATATATATATATATATATATATATAATATAATATATATAGATATATTATATATATATATATATATATATATATATATATATATATATATATATTTATTTATTTCAAATCCCCCAGAAACAGATTTCCATACACCTTCTAAATAAAAATAGAAATTAATTAACCAAAATGAATTTTCTTCATTTGGATTTTCTGAAAAGAAAAGTTATTTGTTGTTCTTGGGTCATCTTTCTTCTGGAGTAGCAATATAATTAAAATTTAATAAAAATAATTGTGATGTCTCAGGTTAACCTCTCCAAAGATCACTCTTGTTCAAAATTACTAAAATGTCTTAATTTTCCTGAAGGTATTCAAGTTCAAAAGTACTCCAAGGTCTCAAGGTATCCCAATAATTAAAAGATGTTCAAAGTTATCAAGATAGTTCAAAGGATTCCAAGATCAAATATTCTCAAAGTTCTCAAGGTACCTGAAGGTACT
Source organism: Trachelipus rathkii (assembly GCA_015478945.1). Lineage (NCBI taxonomy): Eukaryota > Metazoa > Arthropoda > Malacostraca > Isopoda > Trachelipodidae > Trachelipus > Trachelipus rathkii. Next base: position 29,293 of record JABUQX010085716.1, read on the forward strand.
CAGGTTAAAAATTATTAAAAGTTTCAAAGAATCATGACGTACTCTTGTTCAAAAGTATTCAAATATTTCAAGGTACATGAAGTTATTCAAGTTCTAAAATATTCCAAGGGCTCGAGGCATCCCATGCACGTATTCTTGCTCAAAAGTACTGAAACTTCTCAAGGTAGCTTAAAGGATTAAAAAATCAAAAGTACTCAAGTTCCCAAGGTGTCTGAAGGTTCTCAAGTTAAAAAGTAATTAAAAGTTTCAATGTACTTTTGTTCAAAAGTACTCAAGGTACCTCGAGGTATTCAAGTTCAAAAGTACTTCAATTTATCAAGGTATCCCAAAGTATTCTCATTCAAAAGTACTCAAAGTTCTCGAGGTAGTTTAAAGGATTCCAAGACAAAAAGAACTTAAAGTTCTCAAGGTATCTGTAGGTATTCGTTTAAAAGTACTTAAAGGTACCAAAGTATCACAATATACTCTTGTTCACAAATACTCAAGGGTCCCAAGGTACCTCAAGGTATTCAAGTTCAAAAGTACTCAAAGGTTTCAAGGGATCCTAATGTCCTCTTGTTTAAGTTCTCAAAGCTCTGAAAGTAGTTCATGGTTCTAAAGTTCAAATATACTCTTTTGTTTAATTGTAAACCTTGTTTTCCTTATTTTTGAAAATACAAAATAAATAAAGTATTTGTTTTTAAATTATTCTTATACTTATATCCCCAGTCCAAGAAGAATCATTTGTTATATTCCTTAATCGATCAGATCAGATAATTTAACTCAATTAAAATGAATATTCACCAATTAAGATTAGAAAAATATTAGGTTATTTTAAATAGGGTAGGGAATAATTTGTCTAAATCAGTTTAGTCGTTATCCCAAACTTTTATTACTATGATACTGAACGAAAATCAACGACTAGTATCACCATTTAGTGTCATTTTATCTGATGTTTGTATCATAAATTTTTCAGCTTGAGGGTTTAAATAATTTTAGCGTGGCTTAACTAGTTAGCTTCTACTAATATAAAGTTAGGAGGTTGTTGAAATTTATGTTCTCCGACCGAAGACACTCTCAGGAGGGAGTGATTCACAACGATTAATAACTAAGACTTGTTAAAAATAATAATAATAAAAAGATAAAAAGAAAAAGATAATAAAACATATTTCCAGATTGGCCTAAAATATACTTTTTATTTGTACCACAAGATTTATATATTAATCGCAGAGCAACATCGAATAAATATAAATTCATGGAAAAGTGCGAATAGACCAGATTCGTTTGATAATGCCTCGATTAATATTCAGCAATATTTTCCAAGATGCGAATCGTGTGCATTGTACATATGATGATATAATGTATCAACACAATATAAACGTTAAATGTCCTATCTCTAGCATCTAATAGAAATATTTGCAACTAAGTAAAGCGACAATATGACAAGTTGATTTTAAATGTTACTCAATTTGCTATTGATGAGATAGTAGATACAAACTATTTTAAATAATTCTGTGGCAGAATTGCTAGATATTGTGCACTTGTTTTTTTTAATTCAATGAACCTAAAATTGATACATAATAATTGCGTGTAAAATAATAATATAATAATGAATAATATAATAATAATACATAATAATCATAATAATAAATAATAATAATAATGAGATAATAATAATCAATAAAATTAAATATAATAATAATAATGCAATTTAATATCTGAGGTAATAATTTTATAATCCAACTTTCCCTCTTCTAATAATTGCCAATTGCAACTATTTATCCCTAATGCCACTGATTATTCTCTGTTCTATTCTTTCATAGCAGAAATCACATTAAATTGCCTACATGAAAACGAGCTATTAAACCCCCATACCAAAAAAAAAAAAAAATAAATAAAATAAATAAATAATAACGTACAAAAATAAAAATAAAAAATACCTCAATTTATGTTAAAGAACATGTGAATAGGAGAAGTGCACTTTCTAGGTGTGAACAGAATCTAAGGACTAAGAGCCAGCTGAAACTCTTGTTAAGCTGGAACTAAGCAATGGACAAACAATCTATGGTATTGATTTAACACTCGAATCTTCTGTTCCTGTGGCTCTGTGAAAATAGGACATATATGCCTGAATAGACCATTGACTGTGCCTCCTATTTGATTTTATGTTTCGTTAAGAATTAAGTGGCCCAGTTTGAACAGAGTTGTAAGCAATAACTGACGAATCTGCAATAAACAAGAAACATTTTAAAGAACCATGGAACCATCTCGTGCTCTCACACCCAAACTATCATGTTGCTTAAAAAGTAAATCTGAGAAGTAAGTATCATTTATAAATTCACTATGTCAAAAAGTTTAAACTCAATTATAACACAGATTGTAACATGCTATATAAATTTCAATGAGAAAATAGTTTTCATACACATACATAAATTACAAAGCAAATTTTCAAATTATCATATTTCGGGCCTCAAATAAAAGCCAATAATGAAGTTTATAAAGAAAAATATTCATTGTGCAAACTGTAATTCAGCAAATAATTTCACTATATATAATCTAAAACAATTAAAAGTATTTTTCTATATAGTATCGGGGTTAACCATGATTATGAAAGAATATAAACAGTTCAAAGAAATACTGTTTATTAGGATTATTAGGTATATGAAATAATAAAGATAATAACTTCGTCTGTGATAAAAAATTGGACGAAAAGCAATAATTATTAATTTCTTTAGAGTTTATTCTTTATCTTGTGGGCATAGATAAAATATAAGCAGCTCTTGATTAATATACTCACATTTTAGTAATCCTCTACTACAACTAGTTTTTCCTGTAGAGGATTCAGCGTTCTCAACAAGCGTATTGAATACAAGGAGAGTTATGAAACTATTCGAAATAGAAAAGAAACTTTAAAGTGGGAAGTATATATGATTTGATCCTCTGAATGTAGGGGTAAGTTGGTACTTTTCTTTCGTACAAAAGAAGTCTATAATTGTAATTGCAGCAACACATCACAGCATTTGAATGGTCCACACATACTCTTATTCATACAAATCTCATCTCTTTCTCATCATTACTTGGATACTTTGCATCACTTGCATTAGGAAACACGTACTTGAGGAACCTGAATCATGCACCAGTACAATTCAATCTTTTAACAATGGGTGATCTCGCCTCTTAGTTGTTATCACAAGCCTCTCATAGTGTCACTAGTTTATCTAGACTGAGGCACATTCTTGATACTCAGACTCTTTTGTTCCAAATTTCTCATTCTTCTTGTCCAGTTCTCTGACCGCAAGTTAAACTATTTAACTCTATATGAGAGCCAATTGTGCATTCTTGAAAGTCTTTATCTTTCTTACTTTTTCCACAACTTCCGGTAGATTTAATATGTATTTTTCAAGAAGTTAGCGCTTTAAAGGGCAGTGTCGACCAAGAATATAAGTTCTTAATTGGTACTATACATCTACCCCAATAGTACTGGTATTACGAGAAGTACAATGGTTTATGTTATAGAGCTCATGTGAGCAGGGTTTACGAGCTTTTTATGTGAAGGAAAGAGATTATTTTGGTATCTTTCGAGGATGTCTTGCGTCTCATTCAGTTTTACTAAAGAGAGAGCAAGAATGAATGATTAAAATCAGAGTTACAAAAGCTAAAAGAAGTGTGGATGTTTTCGAAAAATAATACAGGTTATGTTTATTTGGTTTAAAAAATGTTAGTCAGGCATGACCAAATGTAACATATTAGACGTTAGTTCTTTCCATTAGATAGCAAGAGTTACGTTTTACAAGTTTCACCCGAATGAGGGCAAGTACTTTCATCAGAGTGGGAATTGATATGTCTTGAGTTCTACAATTTTATAACTCAATAATATTGGGTCAATATACGCAAAATGGTATTACAGAAAAAAATTATTATTGTTTGCAATTTCTTTTTTCCTAAAAAAAAAAAAAAAAAAAACAACTCCCCCTTTCCCCCCAAACCCCAAAAAAACACTGGGCTCTCTTTATGACTTAACTAATGTCGAGTTTAGTACATGGGTTCATTATTAATCCCTTGCACTTTGAGGTGGGTATTTATGACAATCCATTGGGGTATTGCTGGCTTGGTTTTGCATATTAGCTTAGATTATATATATTTATAATTTAGCTTAATATATTTCATACTGTATGTGTAATTATGGAGACTGGTTAATCACTAGAAGCATAAAATTTTAACTATAAGATGAGCAATTCCATGCAAATGGTAACCTCTTTTTGACTAGGACAGTCTTGATAGGCTTCTAACTGTCTTTGTTCTTTTATTTTCTAATATTATAACGCCTACGTTTTGTAGTGTGAAAGAACCACAATAACACCCTATTCAAATTTTAAAAATAAATGGAAAGATCGATTAAAACCATTCTATGAGGCTAGAGAAGTTAGATTTTATATTCATTTTATGAATAATTTTAATTTAAATGTTTCTATTATTACTATTGTTTTATTTAAAGCAATTTTAATGTAATCAAATCTTTAAATGTTTCTTCTGAAGGATCTAAAAAATAATTTAACTTGTTTACAATTCAATTGCTGAACATGCATCAACTTTCTATACAATGAATTTATTCATATATAACTGTTTTTTTTTTGTGTGATATCTCCGATTTGGATCTACGGAACATTACGGCTCTGCTCAATTCCGAAAAGTGTGGGCTACTCCTCTCCTCCGCCCCACAATTCAAACTCTGACATAAAAAATTATATTATATGAGAGAAAAAAATTTGGAATCAGATACAAAAAATAACCAAAAACCCCTAAAAGAATTAAAATTTACTACATCAAACATAGCTACCACATAATTCAAAATGTTCACAACGATATGCAAAAAATGTATACTATTGCAATGATATATATATATATAATAATATATAATAGTAGTAAATATATATATATAATATATAAATAGGTAATTATAATAATAGAGAGATAAATAGATATATAATGTGATAAGATAAAAATGAATAATTTAATAATTATAAAAAAATATCATACATAATAGATATATATAGTATTAGTATATATAGGATCGATGGTGCAAGAAGGAATAACGAACTTTGATTCAGAAAGTGCAAAACAAAAAGAAAAGAAAGAAAAAAAAAGAACGGTCATAAAAACAAACGAAGAATGATAATTTTCATTTGAATAAGAAAAAACCTTTTCAAAAAAACATCCAAAGCGTTTTATTTTTCTTGTATTGATGAGTTTACACTCTATTAATAAGGTTCATTGTTTGACAGCAAGGAGGAGCATTAAATTGTAGGTAAGAGTTGAGAAGAGTTGAAAAGATAGTGGATGAGTCTGCAGAATATAAGGTATGAAACTTAACTTGGTGATAATAATGATCATAGAAGCGGTAAAGGCGAAGAGGATGAGTTTGGCTGTGTAATTTGGATTTCTGTGGGAAGTTTTTGTAACTCAAGCGTTTAGTGAGAGGGTATAGCTTGCCAGAAGGATTGGAGGAGAGCAGTAAATTAGTAATACTGCTTATATAAGGTATAAATGCTCTAAATGGTCTATGTGCAATTTTATCAAGAGGAGAAATTCTGAGTTTATCTGAGTGTGTCTAGGAGAGGGGAAGGTATATTTGCTCGTTGATGTTTTGGTTCTGATAGAGGGTGCGTCCGAGTGAAACTGAATGGATGATTAAGGTAGGAAGACAACATAAAAGGGTTGCGTCTCTAGCGAAGTTGGCTTAAGGGGTATAGTGTGGATCAAAATCTTTTTATAATTGCACTACAAATGACATTGAGAGAAATGATGGGCAGAAAACAACATAGATACTTATATATAAGGCTTTTTTATGGATTTGACACTGACAGCGTATCGACGTTTCCTTGGTGAATTGTCTCTTTATCATGGCAAGGTCATTAAATAAGATATAGTTGGTGTTTGGTGTGTAAGGGAACATTCTGTAATGGATCATGCCAGATCATATTTATGAATTTACTACTGATGTGGGGAAGCGAGATATACAGATTACAATCTGGTAGTCAATGGTGTTAAATTGGTTTAGGTGATTATAATAAGGCGGAGTAAGACAGGCTTTGTGTTAATGTTCTACTTGTTTATTGCAATTTGTATAGAGGGAGTTGGGTGTTAATGTAAGATATTCTTGATGCGTTGGGGATGGTCAGGAAATTGGTGGTTATAATGCGTGGAGAAATCGGAGTTGAGATCTGTGAGGGGTGATATATTATTGCTGAGTGATTTTATGGTTCTGTGCTGGCGAATTTAGAGAAGAAGTTTCGAGAGGTATAGAATATGAGAGATTTCGCGTCTAGGGGTGTGTGGGAAGGAGGGCTTTGAAGTAAACGTGGGATAAGATGTAAGGTTACTGGTTGTGAGTGAGGACACATTGCGCAGCCGTTCATCGTGGTATTAATTTATGTTAGACTGTGTAGAGCCAGCTGAACAAGATTTGTCTAGTTAATGCCTTATAATGGTGTATGTGTTAGGATTTTGTAGTGAGGGGGCGCAAGGATCGGATGCAGAGGGTAGTAAGCGTAAAGGAAAAGATTGGCTGAATTTGGGCAGGAAGGTGTTCGTGGGATTGCAAAAATTAAATCGTATGTAGAAGTTTGCAAAAGGGACTAATAAGTTTGAGTGTTGCTTAGATGCCGTTTTTACATAGGGATGTTCCGTTTAACCACTTGCAGGATTAATTGTGTGACGTTAGATTGATTTGCGAGACCTATAGTCTGGAAATTAGAAGTTATAGATCTAGAAGTTTACCATGTGTTCCAGATGACAATCTTAGGGTGTGCTAGGTGTGAGAAGAACTTGGATAAGAGAGTGAATGGCAAACCGAATTAGGACGAGTGGCAATGTCGGGGTGATGAAGAAATAAGGGGTTAAATGAGAGAATAATAAAAGTATGTTGCAGAAATTGGGTTTTGGTCCATGTTGGAAATGGATATGAATTTAGTCAGGTTATGAATCACAGAAACGGATGTTGATTGGTGGACTGTGTTGAATTGGAAAGAGCGAACCGGGTCCTTGGAACCGTATTGATGAAAGTATATTGAGTTCGGTGAACAACCTGTTGCAAACATGGCCGTCACAATTGGACAAGTGATTTGTAACTGACCCGCTTGAGGTAGATTCTGAAGGAGAGAAATGAACTGATTTTGCAAGGGAGGAATAAGCGTCCAAATAAGTGAAGGAGAAATGGCGGCGTATATGTATGAGGGTCTATTGGTTAGTGCGAACATCACCTGGCAGAGATGAAACTCTATTCTACGTACGATTTACCATAGAGAGGTACCGTCCAGAAACGGTCCATTACACACTGCTTATATCTTACTGGTGAACTCGTCTGTAGACGACAATAGGTATTAAAAGAGCTCTTTTCACAAATATGAACGTGTATAATGGTACAGGGTTGGGATTAAGGTTGCGGCGGGAGGTCATACTCGTCTGGGCGTTGATATAGTTTTATATGAACTCAGGTTACAATGGACAGTTATTAATGATTCGTATTGAAGACACACTTATGACTATATCTTTTCGAGAAGTGCTGAAGACCTCAGTATTAACAGATCTGGGCAACAGTGAGAGACAAGTAAGAAAGAAATAATAGGAAGGAATTAGTAAGCTTTGCTATAATAATATATATTTGTTATACTATGGGCTACAAACATGGATAACAATATAATTTACTATTCTTTTAGTATACTATACTATCTATGTATAATATTAGGAATATATAAATAATTATACGGCTATTTATATTCAGATTGCCTATCTTTTAGCATTACCTTAGTTACTAATTTACTACTATTATTAATGTTAGTATTAATAATTCATGTTATTCGTGATATATTATTATTAATCTATTATTTATGATTTATTTATGATTTAAATCCATTATGAATTCTTTTATTATAGAGATATATTTACGTGAAGGGACCAGATAGTCTTGTTATATGTTATTATAAACTAATATGTCACTTATAATATAGGTAATATTATTTTAAATATATATTATTTCTATACAAATTATTTTATATCGTAGTATATTATGGGGAGAAAATACAAAGATATAATAAGTTACTAAAGTATAATTATATCTAGATATGATAGAAATTTGTTTGTTGTTTTTTGTAACTTTTTAACAACTCATACATTATAAAACGTTGCCTTAGTAATATAAGCAGATTTTTTTCTTTATTTTTATATAATTAATCTAACAGGGGATAAGTTCTTCTGGGTGGATGTATGTCTTTCAAACACTAGGGGATATAATAAAGTCTACGCTAAATTTTTTGATTTTCTTGCGGCATATCATTAATTTATTGAATTGTGAGAAGAGGATATTGGAGAAGGATGTGGTCATGTTCGTACTTTCCTAAGACCTTTTACGTGCAGCACAATTATTGATGTATTATAATACTATCATGTATTTAAATGCGAGCATATTTAATTAATTTTTTTTAATTGGTTTTTGGACTCGGGTTGTTTACATTTTTTTCGTAAAACTGTAAACAGGATGCTTCAAAAATTTATAGTTCTGGTGGGATCAATGAAGGAGGGTTGAAACTATTAATGATGAATATCACTCCCTTTGAACTATTTAAGGGGTTATTATTTGAGAAGAATTAAGAGTAGGCGAGGGATTAGAAGAGAACGGGGTTATTCGGTGGGGAGAAAAACGATTTCAGTATTCTAAGAGAAGGGGTTGTTGGGGATATCGGAAGAATATTATTGGTATCGGTAGGTATTGGGGTGCCCGAAACAAAACCGAACTTATTAGATACGGCTCAAAGATAATTAGCCGATTTTAGAAGTAGTTGTTTATTTGTCAAAGAGAGAGCGAGAAATTTAGAAAGGTATTATCGTGTCTCGGGTTAAAAAATAAAATTATATATTGGGAGCCTTTTAAGTTTGAACAAATCATGTACAATCCTTTGTAACTATATATTATGATCAAACATAAAATATACAAGTATTATTGTATATTTGTGTTTTTTTTACGGAGAGCGGAAAGAACGAGAAAGAGTCTAAACGAAGCGATAAAACCGAACGAGAAAAACGGGGAAGAGATAATGGAAGAGAAGACAGCGGACGAGGAACGAAAGGACAGACGAAAAAAGAAAAGAAGAACAATAAGGGAAAAAGAACGACAAAGGACAAATGTACACGACTGCAAACAAAAACGAAGGCAATGGACGGGGAGAAAGCGGAGAAGGAAGCCGAGATGGAAAAAAAATGACCGCTCCCGGCACGGCCCGCGAAACGAAGAGAGGAGGGCAAACAAAGAAAAGGTATTAAAGACAGAGAAGGAAAAAGGAAAAAACAACATAAGAAAAATACTCTGGATAGCAACGGACGACGTAAGATAGATTGGGAAACCGAAGATTGATCATTCCCAAAGCAACTCGCGAGATGGTTGTACTATCCAAGCATGATATACAATTATGGGTCAGGGTTTTTGAAATCGCGCACCAAGTGGTGATCATTTTGGGGCAACTTTTTATCTTTGGAGGCAGACCTGGGAAATTCTAGGTGTATTCGAATTTAATTTTACCATTTACGGGAGGGTAGCAAATATCTGCAACAAATAAGATTTATTTCAATGACATTATCATCAGACTTTAGTGTATGCTGTTAATATATAAATGCAATATAATATAACTATAAGAGTCTCTAGAGGTGAAATGTGAGTTTAAAATATAGTAACGCAACTAAACTTTAACACGATGCAATGAACTGAAAAAAAGGTTGAAACTCAATATTTTATCAGAAGAAAACATTTAAAAATAACATCTTTGTAAGAATAAAAAGCAGCAATTCAGTGATTACTATAGTTGTAGCTTAGGTAAATTGATAAAAAAATGGCAAAAACAATTACTATAGTAATATTTTTACAAAGCATATTACCAACCAATGTTATCTTCATAATAAAGATTAATTTTTAATGAGAATGACGCTAAAGCTTATGATGTTCTTTCTCTTTAATACAATTTAATTATTATATTCTAAAAACATTTACAGAATTATAACATTATAAAATAATATAAATTCTCTTACGAAAACGAATAAACACTATTTATGCGCACTGTAATAATGGTAGACGCAATACATTCATAAAGCTCCTTCATAATCAAGTTTAGAACCGAAAAGATTACTATTGATAATATACTTAGAACATCCAGGGACATTACTTTATCATTATATCCTGTTTATTAAATATTCATACTCAAAAATAATAGGCCTTCTACGTTATCATTAATAATATTTTTAAGCATAGAAAATTCATTTGAATACTGTTAAAGAGAGGTGCTCGCACGCACTCAGAACGTATTTGAAGTCAACCTATACAATTTTAATATATTTATATAATATATAATTTAAATTATTAAAATATAAAGTTAAAAACCACAGTATGAGCACAGCAGTACTATTTTTAGTAAGAAAGGAGATATAGTCGTATTTCAATTAAAAAAACTTTTGCCCAATACTCAAGCGAAATATTGGTATAATAACAAAGGTTTATTTGTATATTTTTACTATTTTTTTAAATTTAAATTTAATAATTTAAAAATAATATATGCTAAATTAAAATAATCCATTAAATTTATAATTCAATTTTATGAATATATTATAAGACTATACATCAATAGATGAATATGATAAGAACATGAATAATATATAATAGTTTGTGATTAAGTTTAATAAGCAAGTATCAAAAGTTATTTTCAATATAGTAAAATTAGATAACTTGGGATAATACTTAGGATATTTTCCATGAGGAGATTGTATTATTAATTTTATATTGTATTGTCTTTATTTATGTAAAAAAATTATAGGGATGATAGTAATAATGTTGGACCATAACTCTACAAAGTGCGTATAGAATAGTTTTGTTTTATATTCATCTTTTGGAATAAGGTGTATCTTGTTATCATTGGAATGAATTTTCTTAAGATGTCTTTTATTATTTTAACTGTATTTGTTGTTCTGTTATTTCCCCATCGAATCCTTGTAATATTGATCTATTTGTCGGATGTTAAAGTTATATGGTTAAATAATAACGAAAAATATTTATAGATTTACTTTACCACGGAACATTTAACCTGCAGTCCCAACTTAGGTACTCGATTACCCTTAGGTTTAGCCTACCTTCTATGCAAGGGTGATTCACGAAAAAATGATATTTGGCATGTAAAAGTCGCGCTAACAAAATAGATTTGATTATACTTGTCACTCAATTATCGCCAAACAGGTTGAGAACACAATTTTTTATCTCGTTGAGAAATGCGGGCCTGAATACCTTTTAGTATTACTGTGGTAAATATATATAATTAATAATTATAAAATATATATAATGATAATAGATGTAGTAATATTATATGTATGTACGTATGTATAATATATATATATATAATAGTAGTATATTAAAATAATATAGTATTATATATATACTAATATAATATATAATACATAGTAGTTTAAATAATAATATATACATTATAGTTATCCGTATATATATATATTAGTATATGTAATATTATATTATTATATACAGGTCGAGAATATATATATATATGATATGTTATATATAATATATGAGTTGATAATAATAAATTATAATACATATATATAATAATATAATATATATTATATGAAAATAATAATATTCGTTAATAATATATAGATCACGTCATAATAGTGGTAGTGAGAAATGGCTTGCTGGTCTTGGATGCGTAAAGAGGAATAATTAGTATTGGTGTACATTTGCCACAACAGAAAGGAAGATGTAATTGGATGAGAACTTGAGATAAAAGTTTAATGAATATGGAAAAGAAGTTGCAATAAACCCAGAATTGCTAATGGTGAAAGTGAAAAGGACAAAGGATGAGTATGTGTTGAATGGATTTGGAATGTGAGAAAAATTTGTGCAGCGTAACGTTCTGAGGGAATGGCAAGAGTAAGGGTAGACGATCCTTATATAAAAGGATAAGTTGAAAAAGGGAAACTGTAGATAATTTTTGGGAATAAGGTGATACTATTAAGGTCTTAGGGATAAGATGATTAATTAGTTAGTATTATACTGGGGATTGGAAAGAGTGGTAATGTAGAGTGGGAAGCTGAAGGAACTAATTGCGGTGATGGCAAGGTGGCAATTTATGCACAAGTGGTAGCGGAAAACCTTGTGATGGAACTCAGCCATTTGTTCCTAATTACGAAACAAACTGAATTGAGAATGAGCAAGAAGTAGATAAATTGTACTTTAGTTTTATCATTACTTTGGCAAACAGGCATATGATATGGCAGATTAATAAGGAAGCTCTGTGGCAGGATATGGTAGGCTTCTGAAATGAATCAAAATATGAATATATAGTAAATGAATTAAGGAATGTAAGCAACTAGGGAGTTGTGGTGGGCGAACAAAGGAGTAAATAAGAGAATAGAAGACGAGAGTACATTAAGATAGGTTGGTCATATGGAAAATATAGATGTAGTCGGTTGGTTAAGCAAATGTATAGTGGTAGTGAGTCTGGGTATTGACCAGCTGGGAGGACCAAACGAAGAACGTGGATGAAGCTCAGAGTAATTAGGGAACATAAAATCTAAAGTGATAAGAAATAGTCAATGCATGAAGTTTTAGGATATAAGAAACTGAATATTTAGGTGTATGCCTAATAAGGTAAAGCTTCGATGTATTGTACAAGTTTTTGTGAAAGGAAGGGGATGGTTTGTGGGGACTTGACTCTCTCGGGATGAACCCTATATCAAATATTGTGTATGATGTATTGCACCAATTGTGAGTGTGTGTCTCAGTATTCAGCGAGTTCATTGTAGTGTATATTAAAACTTATTGGTTGAGTGTTAATTTCTCGACTGCTGGTAGATTCATCACTTAAGGTGTAAAATATAAAGGCAAGGGAAATGGTGTAAAGATCTGATGACTTTTCGTTCTTTCGTAATCTTTTAACCAGTAAATATATGGCTGTGCTATATATCTCTAAATTGTCCTGTTTCCTGTTCCAAGTTGTACTAGTCTGTACGTTAGCGCAAATATTGATGAGGAAGGAAGTAGGCTAGGTACGATGAATAAGTAGTATAGAAGTAGGCCAAATAATATAAATATACTTTGTTTCGATATTATTATATATTATAATATTATACTCATAAACTACATATTAATATGGAAATCATTAATATATATTATATAGTATATAAATATATATTATAATATATTATTATATAATTATCAGTATTATTATTAAATAAATATAGTTAATTAATGTGTGAATCAAAGTTATTAAAAATATATATGATCAGTATATATATTATAATAATTACATATGTATGTTATATATAATTTATGTATTTATTATATTTATATCATTATTTATTATATTAAATTTAATAATATTATATTTAAGTTAATATTAATTATTAATTTAATATAATATATCTAATTATTATATAATTAGATATACATGTGTGATTTATATATATATAATATATAGTATAATATAATTTATGAAGTTCATATATATAATTATTCTATTATATAATTATATATATATACATTATAAATATTTATTAATATTAATATAATATATATAGTGATTTAATAAATATTATATATATTACTACTGAATAATAATATATATATAGATAATTAATATATATGTATATATTATTATCATTTTGTTATTTCTTTTCAGTAATAATTATACGGTATACATTAGGTTATGATTTTATATGAGTTTTTGGTGAACAATCGCTTATAGCTTACACTAAAAATGATGGGATAAACCTTACTACATAATTTACGGTTTTAATGTCAGCTCTTATTAGTAAACTTTTATTGTTACGAGTCACGAGTATTAATATAACTAGGATTAAAAGTTATTTATTATACAAACCATATTACTTAATTTTAAATATTGGTACTTACTATTATAAAAATGGTGAAAGACATATACATCTATCTCAAACGTTCTTTTTTAATAAGTTTTTGAAAAAATAAAATAATATTTAAATAAATCTGGAAAAAAATTTAATAGTTAAAATATAATTATAAATAATATTATAACTTAAAATCTCGATGAATAATCAATGGAGGAAAATTGATATGAGAAATATATATAAATTAATAATAGAAAATAGCATTAAATTATATATGTTAGGAAAATTATTTAGATATATATAGTTGATTTCATTTTCGTTAGATAGGTACGTAATAGTAAAAAGATAATAGGATAAGTAATTGTATACCGTATTATATATAATGGAATTACGTAGTATACACGTAATAATAAAATATAAATTTTATTTTCGTTAGATAAATAATATATCGAACAAGCAAAATAACCGCTTAGGTCTATAGTCAAATTAGTTTTAATACAATTTTTAGCTATATTATACTGATTATAGTATATATATATAATCATATATTATAAATATTATATATATATATAATATATATATAATATATATATATATAGTATATAAACTATATATTCTTAATAAGAAATAAAAACGATATCATTTAATGTTTAAAAAATTTTTCAGATACTTAACGCAATTGGTGGGATACATTACACAATGAGAACCCAATACTAGGACTAGTTATTACTGCTATTTAACTAATGTCAAGAGAATTGGAGAAAATATGCGAATATTCAAAGGTACTTGTTATAGTCAAAAATTAGTTTAATGGTTGTATGAAATAAGTATTAAACGAATAACAATGATAATGAAGTTGCAGAAAATGTAACTCCTCTAGAAAACTTAATGATTATAAACACAAATATTTAATTAATTTCTTTATACAGATTTAATTGAGGTTTTCTATAATATTCTGATAGTTTAATCAGGGCTACACAGTGAAGTCTATAGCCTCCAAAAGTTTTTGGTGGAGAAGAGCAATAAATAATTTCGTTAGGAATAACTGAAGCCAGTCGGTAAGAAAAAATTTTCTTACCTATAAAGAAGAGGTCCAAAGATGAAACTCAAACTGGAGTGATAATTTAAAAATAATGGAGTCAGAGCTGAGCAATTTTAAAATGGTGGGGTACGGGTAAGGAAGAAAAAAAAAAAAAAAAGACGTTGGTCATAAGAAAATATTACCAGAATCTGCAGCCATGATTCAGCATAAAGAATAATATTTCAAGAACGAACAAGTAAATACAGACACGGCAATATCTCACACTTATGTGCTTTAATTTAAAAACTAAATACATAATTTGCTGAATTAAATATCTTCTAGTTAGTTTTTTTTCCATATTAAAAACAATACAGAGATAACAACTTTATATGAGGGCTAAAACATACACAAAAATATCATTTAAGCTCTGCGTATGACCAGTGTTACATGACAATGATAAAAGAAATATTTCTAACACAAGAAGAGAGAATTATCAAAAGTTAGAGAAAAAGGATAAAGAAATGTTCGAATCTAACTGCGATACAAAATAACACCTCCAAAACAAATAAAAATTATTTGGTGTATGTTCAGAAGAAATTGAATGCTAATAAATTTAATAAAATTGAATGCAATAAAACTAAGAAAAACTAATGTTACTAATAAAGTAGCAAAAAACAATAAAGTCACTGTACAATTATCGCTAGGAGAGTATCCGTCCCAAAAGCAAAATATTCCCTCATTGTAACTGAGAGGAAAAGTACAAAAAAGTCTTTTACAAAAAATACTGATGAAAATGCATTCTATCTAAGATTTGTGTCTCAAAAACTTAATAAAGAAAACCACCTAATTGACAAAATATCAAAATAGAAGTTAGAACTAGGCCTAATATTTAACATCATATTATCTCTTGATCTTACACTATCTATGAATTAATATATCATTATTATTATAATATAGTGATATATACTAGTATAATTATATAAATATATTTACTATATAAATAGTATTTTATATAATATAGTAAATAGGGACTAAAGGACTATATAATAATATAATTTATATAATAAGTATAGATATATAGTATAATAATATATATATTATTTTTAATAATAATACCATTATAAAATTATGAGAGATATAAAATATAACCCTGTACAAATATATATAGATAATATATATTCTATATAATTTAAGATATAATATATATATATATATATATAACTAGTATATATAGATATATATAAATATATAACGTATAGTATATTATATATAAATATAATATAGTATATATATTAATATACTGATATATAATAGATACTGATAGAACTATATATATATAATAGATTATATATAGCAGAATATATATATTATATAATGTAATATTATAAAATATATTATACGTAATTATTTATATATATCTTTAATATATATATAATATATATATTATATAGGTATATATTATATATATATATTATAAGTATAATACTTAATATTATAAATATATATAATAGTAATATATACCTTATATAATATATATATAGAATAATAAATATTATATATAGATATACATAATATATATATAGTATATATTTAAATATAAATAATATAAATATATATAATATTATAGGGTAAGTAATAGAAAATAATAAATAGAAAGGCGGGTTACCTGGCTTAAGGTATAGGGTGTGCTGCGTACTTGTGAACCGGGTATGCTATTGAGCACTCAATGAGCCTATGCTGTGTAATCGGATAACTGTTCCAAATATTATGTCGACCATCCAGCAAAAATAAAAATATATTTTCATAATGTAACTATAACTTAAATGAAGCTGTACAGATTGGCTGTTTGGGTTCGTACCACACACTTTTGTGAGAACGCCTGAGGACTGAGGAATCCCCTGAAAATATATATTAATAATAGTATATATATATGATATAATATAATATACGATATAAATATATATAATATATATATATATATATTATATATAGTAAGTAATAATAACTAATATAATATATATAATATATATTATAATATATATATATATATTATAAGATATATAGAGTAATAATATATAATATATATATAATATATATATATATATATATATAGCTACTAGTACTATATATATATAGAATCACGTATAAGCTTATAATATACTATACTATAACTATAGATCAAAACATATCTATCTATCTAATTAATATATAATGATATATATATATACGTATATAATATAACGCTATATAATATAATATATATGAGGAGGTATATAATATATATTATATATATATTATAAGTAATATAAGGTATATATAATATATAAGATAATATAATAGTAATATATATATATATATAATAGTAAATAATATAATACGATATATAATATATAATAGAATATAATATACGTATATATATATAATAAATATAATAATATATATATATATTATGTAGGCCTTGGATTTTCTCCTCTTTCGACAAGCTGCTGCTCCCAACCCTTATATGTTCCACAGGACTAGATAAAACTTACTCTATAACAAAATATCCAGCACGCAGGTGACTACTTAAGATCCAAGGGCTCCACAAGTCTTCATATTCAACATGTTAATTGAGAGCATGTTTTTTAACCCCTTTATTAAATCTGAGTGAAAACTATTTAGGTGAATAACTACCGATAATCATGAAGAAAATCTTCAAATATATAGTATAACATTACAGAGAATTGCTCAAATGAGTAATTAGTTTTACGAAGAGGTAATATTTGGAATTTCAATCTTCAGTAAGAGAGGTTTTCAGTAGATTTTGGATGCTGTTCTGTATTCCTAACGCAATATTGAACTATTATATTGTTTCTCTGTTCCATCCTTGCTAAAATGAGTAGCGTTCCTGATATTCTTTGGAATAGCTTCAAGTCCTCGCACATCAGCATGATTGAACGACATGACTAAGTGCATTTCAACATAATCCCTCTGTTAGAAAGTTCTCATCCTTGTCCAAGTATGACAGCAGGTCTTTTTGTTTAGAAAATTGTATGAATTCTCTAAAATCTGTGAAACGATGTGGGACTTTGGAATACGCTGTAATAATAATGAACTACATTTGCCTTTAAACCAAGCGAGGTATTTCAATTTTTGACACAATGTTCTGTTTAATTCAGCTATCCATAAGTTATCAATCTATTCGTGCTTTCATTATTAGTAGCCTTTTTTGTGTATAAAAAAACAAAAAAAAAAAAAAAAAAGAAAAAACAAAAAAAAAAGAATAAAAGAAATGAAAATAAAATAAAGAAAAAAAATAAA
>JABUQX010085716.1:52500-65000 GCA_015478945.1 Trachelipus rathkii
ACAAAGAAAATATGAGGCAAATTTATATTTATTAGTTCCTGGACGCTGGATCAGGTGGAGAAACATCGAATGTACAAAGAGAGGGTCCTGTGGAGAAGCATTGCAAACAACAGGGGATGACCCTACACAGAGGCGCATGGTGAGAAAGAAAATGAGAAAGTTCCTGACCAGTTTCATCTGTAAACCTTGGACATCTTCAGAGTTTCAATTCTAACAAATGCATGAATTATTATTTCACAGGATATTTAAGATTATAATTATTAAATTTTAGGTAGCATTTCATATTATATATAATTTAAGGGACAAAACGTTAACCTTTATATTAATATCAGGTTTGTGATGTCTTATGTAATAGGCTTCAGCTATTTTTAGTTTTTGCGCTTCACATGGAGTGTAAAATTTTAAATGACTTTGATATATCAGGTATAGTTGTCTTGTTATGCTTGTTGAACGATTATTGAATATTGATATATTAAATATTAATATAAGTTACATTATATATAGGTTATAAATTATTTTAATATATTAAATAATATATTAAATTTTGATTATCTCTATGTCTCTATATCTATATCAAATTTTAAAAAGTATAATTTATAGCCTATATATAATAATAGGAATACCTTTTCAGTAATTGTATAGAGATTATCACCATATAACTAAAAATCAATATTTTTTTTAAATATTTTTCTTCCTCATGCAAGATGAAAAAAATATTGCTATATATATATATATATATATATATATATATATATATATATATATATATATTATATATACTTATATTATATGATTATATATAATTTATATATATATATTATATATATATATATATATATATATATATATATATATATATATATATATATATATATATATATATATATATATATATATATATTCAGGGTTGGGTTCAAGTACAAGTACTTGTACTTAAGTACATTTTTTGGAGTACTTGTACTTGCATTTTCTAAAACCACTGTACTTGTACTTGTACTTGTACTTGAGCCTTTTGTACTTGGTACTTGTGTTTGGTACTTGCAAGTACTTTTGGCATTTTTTAACTTGCCAAATTTTTTTTTTTTTTTTTTCCATTTCATACGTTTTTATTTTATTATTTTTTATAAATGTATTCTAAATAAATTTTCATTTATGAATGTAAAGTATGTCATTATTTATATATATATATAATATATAATCTAATATATATATATATATATATATAATATATATTATATATATATATGTATTTATATTATACTATATAATTATATAGTTATATATTATATATTATTATGTGTATTGTTTTATTTATAATTATATCCTAATATATATATATATATATATATATACTATATATATGTATATATAATATATATACTATAATTATATCATATATATATATATTATATATTATATATATATATTTATATATTTATTTTATATATATTATATAATATTTATATATATTAGATAATATATTTATTATTTATATTTAATTTTTATTATTTATTATTTTAAATTTTGTTATTATTATTTATATTTTTGTATCTAGTTTTAACGTAAATAGATGTATATGTATTATCTTTTATTTATATATAGTATATATTATATATATAATTTTATTTGTATTATTTTTTTATTATATAATGCATCATCATCATTCATAACCACGTCTTTTATCCCTTCAAGACTTGGGGTTCATGGGCTAATTCATTGTACGTTATGATTCCAGAAACAGAAAGTAGTAGAAGTTTAATAATATGAACATTTTTTCGAATAGTTAAAGTGTCTCTCAGCTCTTATCCTTATTTTCCTCTTTATATCCATATTTCGTGGGTATCTCTGTCTCCTTGAAATCCACCCTAGATGTCTTCATCGTGGGACCGCGACGGTACCCACTATGACTCTTTTTCGCATGGGTCTTTCTACTCATTGGCCACAGTTGGGCCTACATACCATATTCATCTTCTTCACATATATCCCTCATTTTACTCCTATTTTAATACACTTTTCTCTCGTTCCCGGTTCCAAACCTCACTATTTTCACTCCTCCTGACAGTTTCTCTTTTGGCTGGATATGAATGTTACCCGCTATTTCCTCCTCCTTCAGCCAGTGGAATTTTTTGCACAAAGATTTTATTATACATCCGCTTTATATCCAACCGCTATCTATTCATTCTTTCATCATGACCAACCATCTAGTATAACATACTTCTATTTATTCTCCATTTATGCTCCTTTTTTCATACCAATATTCATACTCTGTATTATCGTTCATTTTCTCTTTTTGATTCAATTTCTTCTCACACCTTAACGACGCCCCTAAATTGTTTCATTGCTGAACACATTGTACTTTGTATCTATACTTCTTATTTCAGACAAGTCCCTTACTACTTATATCTTATATCTTACAGGTAATTCTAATTATTCATCTACGCAAGATCTACGTCTGCTACTCAGACTATGTCTTCTTTACTCCGTCTTCAGGGTTGATTTAATTGAACCAGCTCTTCTCTTTCCTTCTAATGCACTATACTTAACCTATCTATATCTCGGCATCAGTGCGCGTCCTTTTTCGGTATTCCATCAATACAGTTGTTGGTGTATCAATGGTATAGCAGAGTCTATGTATTTCTGACTTGTAGTTTTATCACATCATACTGTTTAAATACAATCTTATTTATTTATTATATATTAGTATATATTTATATAATATATATATATATTAATATATATATATATATAATAGTATATATATAATATAATATATATATATATATATATATCCCTTAAAGTTTATATACTAAACTCACTTTTCCAAGCTGCTCACCATCTATTTGCATAACTTCACACCGATGGACTTGTCCTCACTCATATATCCATCTAACTAACTCTATCTAGTTTAGCTTTCATAACTCTCATCCTTTTACACACCTCCTAAGTTTGTTTTTTTATTCTTTTTTCCTCCACAAAATTCTGTCAAACTCTCTTCAGATTCTACACACAAAACCCTATATATATATATATATGCTCTATATATATATATTGTTAGTTGTATACTATTTTATTATATTATATTTTAATTATATAGGATCTAAAGATTCACCCCCCACAAATTTTGTAAATTTTATAGATGACTGTATATAATAATATATATATATATATAATATATATATATATATATTATATATATATATATACTATATATATATAGGCAGAATTGGTGTTCCAATTGGATTTGGAAGTTTTATAACAAAACGTTTATGGAGGGTAAAGTTCCGAGGGATTTGGAGGAGGTCAATATATAGTACCTCTTATATAAGGGTAAGGGGGAAAAAGTTAACTGTAAGTATTATAGGGTAAATTAGTTTATTGAGTGTTGTAGGGAAGATATATGTTGATATTTTGGTCGAAAAGAGTGCGTCGAATGAGTGAAGAAGCTAATTTGGGGAAGAATAAGTGCGTTTAGAAGTGGTAAGAGGATGTGTGGATCAATCTGTCACATTGAAACAAATGATTGGGATAATGAGGGAGGCGAAAGAATAAATTGTTATTTAGGTTTATGGAATTGCAACAGGCGTATAATAGGATTAATAGGGAATCTATGGCCTTGCAGTAGCGGCCTAAGGTCTTCGGGGCCTCCCGCAAGAATTTTTGCTGGGCCCTCTCTTATATATATATATATAATATATATTTATATATATATATATATATATATATATATATATATATATATATATTATAATAATATATATATATATATATATATATATATATATATATTATAATATATATATATATATATATATATATATAATAAATATATATAATTTATACCTCCTTTAAATTTTCCTAAATCTTCGCCTTTCTTTTGAAG
Organism: Trachelipus rathkii; assembly: GCA_015478945.1. Classification (NCBI taxonomy): domain Eukaryota; kingdom Metazoa; phylum Arthropoda; class Malacostraca; order Isopoda; family Trachelipodidae; genus Trachelipus; species Trachelipus rathkii. The sequence continues at coordinate 56,381 of JABUQX010085716.1, forward strand.
AAGAAATCCGTTGACTGCTTGAATCAATATTAAATTGGTCGAGGTTTCTTACATGCTCGATACCTCAAGGATTGCCAAGTCTCTCAGTCTTGACTGGCTCATAGTACTTCTCAAGTAAAATTTTTTAAAGTTTTAATTTTGAGAAAGCTTCTCTCTGCCGTTGCTGTTGTAACTGGTAGAGTAAATTATAGCTGTATTGTTGCTATTAGTTCGGGAAAGCTACTTAAGAGGAAGCTGTTTTCTTCGATAAGTAGTCGGGCAATATCTCTGATATTTCTTTTCGAATCGATCTCTTTACCTAATAAACCTCTAAATAATAACACTTCAGCAATTAGATTGCAAGTAATGTCACTGGGGTATTTGCTTATGAGGATGTTTACTTTTTCTGAAATTTCCTCCTCATTCAGGTTTGTTAAGCTTTTTGGTTCCAAAAATTAAAGTTTTCTGCAACCGTTCGTAAATTAACGAATCTATTTTTGATCTGATTAATTGCAATATCAGTGATGTATTGAATATATTTATTTCAAACGCTTTCAAAGGATTGTCTGTTCTGTAGTCCGATGGCCCTATTTCATCAAATAACGCTTCCACAAGTTCGTCTGCCGTTTCCTGTTTTTAGTTCACATGAATATTCCATGTAAGTGCAATTGCTATGCTTCAAGGAAGAATTTCGGAGAGTTTTTCTCCTCAAAATTGTGTTGTTAATTTCTTCCATTGGCATGGCTCAGGAAGCACCATGTCTTTATGAAGATCAACTGACTTATTTTGTACACTTTCAGAGTCCTCTACTAATGTTTTTTCAAAAATATAAACAGCAAAGAACTGTAAGCAATTGTAAATAAACTGTAAAGAATTACAAAAACTGTAAATATAATTAAGACCTTTTATACTTCCTGTTTATAGTGACTAGACAGTATAATTTTTGTTAGGCACTTCATTACACATTGAAAGTTTTTTTTCAATGCCAAAAGGCAATCATTTCGTAATGCCCATCTTGTCGGACACAACTTTTTGATAATATTTTTCCTTGCTAGTTCTCCTTCTAGTGTTTTGTTGAGAGCTTGCCAAGGGGGTAAACTTCAGCTAAAGAAAACATACGTTTGCTGAACTATATCATAAAATTGACTAACCTCGGTAATGTTAGAGACTGAATCATTCAGCACAAGATTCAGGTTATGTGCTGCACAATGTACGTACTCTTCAGCTGTTGGAACAATATTTTTAATTCTTTTCTTGTAGTCCAGTGACTGTCACTCATATTAAACGCTGCGCAATGTAGCTTGTCCTCGATCATTTTTTGAATATCAATTCCTTTTTCCTTCAAATATAACTAATGAATTCTCAAATGTTTCACTTGTTTGATCACTGACTTCTACGAAACCCAAAAACGCCTCGTGTATCTTCAGAGAATTTTCACCGGGATTTTTTTCTGTCAGTGTTGTATATCTAATCACGATACTCAACTGATCTCTTTTGGAGATATCTTGTGTGGTGTCTAGAATTAATGAATAATACGGAGCTGAGGTTATTCTGAATAATAATGTTTTTCTAACTGAACGTGAAAGTAAACTAATCATGTCATTTTGTATTTCATGATGTAAATACTTGTTTCCACTTTTTTCATTTGCTAAGTGAGCTCTAAGTAAAGAGTCATATCGAGAGATTGAATCAAAATATTCAAAAGTTTCCCCATATGCAGCGCCAATTGATTCTGTATTTTCTCTATAACCACGAAATGGTAATGAACACATTGCCAGTGTTCTCACCACATCGATAATGCTGGTAAAAAAAATTTCCACTTCCGATGTTCCTCCGAGAGTTGATCAACGATAGTTTTATTTTTCTTCCACATACCATAAGTCATAAAAGCGTGTAAATGTGATTTGCTACATTCATGCTTTTTAATTTTCTTACTAAGCCCTGCCAATCACGAATGCCTATATGCCAACTTCTTAATTCAGGGTATTCATTGAACAGCCAACAAGGCTCACAATAAACAGCATCTAATTTGGGAGAATAACAAAGCCAATATCCTTCGATTTTTTGGCCAGCTATATTTGCATATGAATAATATTCAGCACTGAATGATCTTTTTGAAATTATATCCTTAGGAAAGGGACCTAAAGGGCGGCATGGTTCACCAGCTAAATTTTTTTCTCTGGCTACCTTAGAAAGTGGCACAGAAAAAAATCCCATGTCATTTTGGAATTTATTTTTGTACGAAATCTTAGCCACGTAGAGTTTCCGATAACGCATCTATCAACGTCATTGTTAACGTCGGTTTCACATTCTTTTGATCTATCCTTTACTTCTTGTGTACTTCTAATTTCAATAAGGTTCACAGAGCTCGATGTAGAAGCAATACAATCAATATTTAACTCGGATGCAGGATTTTTGAAAAAATGAATCAATCTTTGGAAGTTTTGTTACATTTTCGACTGTCCGATTTTTTTTTTTTTTTTTTTTTTTTGCGAACCACTCAAATAGCATCGTTTAACCGACATTATTTCTATATTTAATTATATATTCCTATATTTTCCTATTATATATATATATATATATATATATATATATATATATATATATATATATATATATATATATATAATATATATATATATATATTATATATATAATATATATATATTATAATTAAAAATAATCATGAAACCGAAACTAATAACAAACAACACTTCACAAGTAATTAATAACTATGAAGGCAATTCAAATGCAACACAAACATTTAAAATAAAGAAAGGATTCGCCGCCTGAATCGCCAAATCATTCTATAGTGTAAAGGGATGACCGCGCCTGACGCCAACCATTCATATAGGGAAAAAGGTAGCTTATATACAACCCCTGATATTCGATCTGTCATCATTTTGTGGGAAGAGTCGACCGAAAACTGGAGAATATTTCCGGTACCTATTTGTTTGTCATTTTCATATACGAGTATTCCGAAAAGATATCTTATTTTATTTAAAGAAAATTTTTTAATTATGCGATTGAATGATTTTTTTTTTGTGGAACAACTGACTATTGTTTATTAAGTGGTGAAGAAGAAATTTAATTTTTCCGTTTGGTTTCTCAGTTGACTCCATAGGGGCCCTCGAACTCCGGGGCCCTCCCGCAATGCGGGCCCTGCGGCCCGTTATCGCCGCACTGTATGGCTGGTGTTAGTGATATGGTGTGGTGGGTAAGCTTCTGAATAGAATCAAAGTATGTATGACGATAGTGAAGCGTTTGTAAGAATAAATAAAGTGGAAGTGATTATTTTAATATGAATAGCGGAGAGTGAGACAGGGATGTGGTGTGTCTCCTTGGCAATCCATCTGTATATGGATGTGGTTTATGAAAGAATTAGAGGGTAGGGGTGACAAGGGATAGAGTTCAAATGATGGAGAATGGAAGAGAGTGGAGATTTCCCTACCTATTATATGAAGGATGATTTGGTTTTGTGTGGCGAATCTGAAAGAGAGTTTGAGAGGACTAGTAGAGGGATTTGGGTAGGGTGTGTAAAAGAAAGTGTTTTGAAAGTAAACGTAAGTAAAGTAAGGTTATGGTTGTAGGGAGGACAGACCTCAGTGTGAAGTAATGTTAGAATAGTAAGCAGCTGGAAAAAGTGTATCTAATTTAAATATTTAGGATATATGTTGAATGAAAAGGGAGCGTATGATGCAGAGTGGTAGTAGGAAAGTTGTGAGTAGGCAAGTGGCTGGTGCATTTAAATCGTTGGTGGATGTAAAGGGACTAAGGTTGAGTGCGCTAGGGTCTTACTGAAGGGTATGTTTGTTACCCGTTGTTAATGTTATAGTATAGGTACATATGGTCAGGAATAAGAAGGTATAGATCTAAACTACAATATTTTTACATGGACAATCTTAGTGCGTGTTAGGTGTGGTGGAAAAGAAATGATAAAATGAAGAATGAACATATTAGAGAGTTTTTGGTGTGGAGATTGGGGTAAATGAGACGAATAAATGAAAGTACGTGGATGGGTTTTTGGTCCATGTGGAACAGGATGGACTGACAGACGGTCCGGTTAAAACGGATGCTATAGTTGGTAAGTGTGGGTTGGGAATCGACCGGATGGGAGATCAAAGAAAAGTGGAATGGGTCAGAAAAGGAATGCCTGGAAGAGAGAAATGTGAGTTTGGCAGAGGCCAGAAGAAAGGTGCATAACAGGAGTGAATGGTGGGTCTTGTTAGGAGGTATTGGTTGTAGACCACCTGGGCCAAAGAATGAACCCCACATTGACGAGAGGTCATAGTTGTGGGTCAATCGCGGTCCCGTGAAGCTCTAGGGTGGATTTTTCTGACTGCGAATAGAGTTCTCACTAATGGTATAAAGGGGGCGGTAAGGCCTGGCTTTCTTTTCGATTTGTTTTGTATTCTTCTAACATTTTGTTTCCACGTATATGTACGCAACTTTGCCTCCAGTCTTTGGGGAAGATAAAGATGGTTGATGATGATGAATGATGATGATGATGAGTGATGATGATGATGATATATATATAATATATACTTATATATATATATATATATATATATATATATATATATATATATATATATATATTATATATATATATATATATATATATATATGTCAAGTTTTCATAAAGTACTTGTCTTGATACCATGTTCTTGGCACTGTATGAAAACAGCGTAGTGTTCTTGGAACTGTATGAAAGCAGCATAGCGTTCTTCGCACTGTACTTGAAAAAATGTACTTTAAACCCAACCCTGATCTATATATATATATCTATATATATACTATTATATATATATATATATATATATATATATATTTAATAATATATATATATATACGTAGCATTAGCATCGACTCTCCAAAATTTATATAAAAATCCAGGATATATTCAAAAAATAATATGAAGAGAAAAAAACAAATATGGCAGTCTCTTTAGAAAAAAAAGTTACAGCCTTCTCAAGTAGTTAAAACTCCCACAGACTTTTCATTTTTGATCCATCCAGGTAGGTCTCATTTCAAGACCCTCTAGTTATGATAATGTTTGTTAGGTATACACAGAGAAAATCTACTGTATACTTAACAAATCTTATCATAACCTGAACAACCATAGCCCTCTAAAATAAGCAAGAGGCCCACTTATTTTTTTATAAGAAAGCCTATAAGAAAATTTTAAACTTTGAGAGCTGTAACTTTTTTCCTAGACTTAAATCATTTTCATTTTTTTATGTCTCATTATAATTTTTTTAGAGTATATCCTGTGATTTTTAAAAAAAAACAAAATTTATATATATATATATAATATATATATTTATATATATAATATATATATATATATATATATAATATATATATATAATATATTATATATATATATATACTATATATATATATTATATATATTAAAATCCTATGGGATTTTAACAACTTTGAGAGGGCTGAAACTTTTTTTTTGGTTTTACATTTTTTATTCTCCTTTATTTTTTTTTAGCAATATAATAGTGATTTTTTTTATAGCATGTTATACAACTTGTGATACATTGCCATACGAGTTTAATATATATAACTATTATATATATATATATATAATGATATATATATAATATATTATATATATATATATATATATTATATATATATATAATATATATAATATATATATATATATATATATATATATATAGCCTTACAGTTTCAATTCGTATTTAATTTAAGGTTATGTTAGATTTAAGTATAACTTCGATTATTCTGTATATACTTAATAAAACTTAATCACAACTCTAACTTGATTAAATGTGATAATGCTTGTGTTTCATCTTCTTGCATGGGGAAGAAAAATATTTTAAAAACAAAAATTTGATTATCGGAAAAAATAGTAAATTTTTCAAGTAATAATTAATTCGAAACATTTATTTTTTAAGTAATATAATAGTAAGAAAGTTTTTGTTTTTAATATTCCTTTAATTCTAAGTTTTTAATACATTTTAGAATATATTTATCTATAATTTCAATAGAGTTAAAAAAAAAAAAAAAAAAATTACTACCTAAAGTGCAAAAATGCCAGCTTAGAAGACTGTGCAACACCATTAACAAAAATATTAAGAATAATTCCAATTTTATAATATATATATATAAAAAAGATCAATTTACTAACAATCTGACAATTAAAAACTGCACTATCACCATCTTTTACAATCTTATGCCATATTTTTTTTTTTATATACAAATTGGGCCACTTCAGTTTATTTTAATTTCAAGGTTCTACTAAAAAAAAATTTTTTTTTTTTTTTTTTTTTTTCATTTTGGAAAGTTTTGTTGCATAAGTTACAGTATGATATTTGTTTTAAAAAAAAATTGTAATACAAGTAGGCTATATATATATATGCAAATTTCTATAACTTACTTAGATCTTTGCGGTTTAACCAAATATAAATAGCACGTAATTAGGTTATTATCAACCATTTATTTCTACAATCTTCATGAAACTGAGCTTACCTTAGGCCTTGAAATGTAGATTAACTAGGCCTTGCTATAAAAAGTTGAAAATGCAAATATAGATAAAAATATTATTTATAGTTTTTACTAAATTGCAAGTTAAAACTGTTACTAATTTTACGGTTGCCATTACAAAAGAGGAAAATCAGACATTAAATTATTTCATGAAATGTTGACTTTTTAAAAAATGTCAACAAACACAGAAGATACCAATAAGTACCATAAGGAAAAGATTTATTTTCGGTACTTATATCTTGGTTTCATGAAAGACTTCAGAATATTAAAGGGAATCCAAATGTATTCAAATTCAAATTGAATTTAATTTAAGAGGAAGCTGTTTTCTTCGATAAGTAGTCGGGCAATATCTCTGATATTTCTTTTCGAATCGATCTCTTTACCTAATAAACCTCTAAATAATAACACTTCAGCAATTAGATTGCAAGTAATGTCACTGGGGTATTTGCTTATGAGGATGTTTACTTTTTCTGAAATTTCCTCCTCAGTCAGGTTTGTTAAGCTTTTTGGTTCCAAAAATTAAAAGTTTTTTGCAACCGTTATTAAACTAACGAATCTATTTTTGATCTGATTAATTGCAATATCCAGTGATGTATTGAATATATTTATTTCAAAAGCTTTCAAAGGATTGTCTGTTCTGTAGTCCGATGCTGACTCGTCTATATGATGCTTCAGAGTTCGTCTGCGTTTCTGTTTTAGTTCACATGAAATATTCCATGTAAGTGCCAATTGCTATGCTTCAAGGAAGAATTCGGAGAAGTTTCTCCTCAAATGTTGTAATTCTTCATTGGCATGGCTCAGGAAGAAACATGCTTTATGAAGATCAACGTGACTTATTTTGGTAACACACTTCAAGAAGCTCGTACTAATCGTTTTTCAAGACATTTTGTTTTGTTATGGTGATCATTTGTTATAAACTGAAAGGAGTCCCAGATGGTTTTCTAATACGAGGGCCTGTTGCTTACCTTCCTGTTTATTGTGACTAGACAATATAATTTTCGTTAGTCAGGCACTTCAATTACAACATTGAAAGTTTTTTTTCAATGCCAAAAGGCAATCATTTTCGTAATGCCCATCTTGTCGGACACAACTTTTTGATAATCTTTTTCCTTGCTAGTTCTCCTTCTGATCCGTTTTGTTGAGAGCTTGCCAACGGGGTAAACTTCCGCTAAAGAAAACATACTTTTGCTGAATAATATCATAAAATTGACTAACCTCGGTAATGTTAGAGCTGAATCATTCAGCAACAAGATTCAGGGGTTATGTGCTGCAAGCATGTACGACTACTCGACGTTGGCAATATTTTTAATTTCTTTTCTGTAGTCCAGTGTACTGTCCACTGTCATATTAAGACGCGCTCATCGGTAGCCTTGTCCTCCGTACATTTTTTTGAGATTCAATTCTTTTTTTCTTCAATATAACTAATGATTCTCAAATGTTTCAACATTGTTTGATCACTGATTCCTACGAAAACCCAAAAAAAAAAACCCGCCTCGTGTATCCTGCAGAGATTTTCTCACCGGGATCTTTTTTTCTGTCAGTGTTTATATCTAATCACGATACCTCAACTGATCTCTTTTGGAAGATATCTTGAGTGGTTTCTTCAATTCATCCAATTGAACAATAACCAAACCGAAGGTCTCCTGAATAATAATGTTTTCCTTACTAACTGAACATGCAATTCAACCTATCATGTCATTTTGTATTTCATGATGTAAATACTTGTTTCCCAATTTTTTTGTTTTTCATTTTGCTAAGTGAGCTCTCAGTATAAAGAGTCATATCGAGAGAGTAGATCAACAATATTCAAAAAGTTTCCAGACTCTGGAACCAATTGATTCTGTCATTTTCTCTATAACCACACGAAATGGTAAATGACCACATTGCCAAGTGGTTTCTGCAACACATGCGATAATGCTGGTAAAAAAATTTCCAACTTCGTGTTCAGTATTATAATCAAACGATAGTTTTTATTTTTCTTCCACATACCATAAGTCATAAAAGCGTGTAAAAGTGTGATTTGCTACATTCATGCTTTTTAAATTTTCTTTACTAAGGCCCTGCCAATCGACCGAATGCCTATAAATGCCACTTTCCTTAATTCAGGGTAATTCCCAAT
>JABUQX010085716.1:70000-75000 GCA_015478945.1 Trachelipus rathkii
CACCGAATAAAATAAAAATTGTAATAAAAATTATGTACCTTTTAAAATAAAGAATAAAAAAGACGTTTATACTTTTTTTTGAGGCAATTACTTAGCAAACTTTGATATTAACTTCTTAATTAAATAACATATCATGTGTACTAATTTGAGTAATTTCTGATTTTTTGTATCCTAACAAATTATATTAAAAAGTAAAAATTACTTCATACTTTAGCCATTTTGAGATAGATTTATTTAGCTATATATTTATTTTAAATCTAATTATTTACTTTATATTCATGTTTACCTTCATGTTGAAAGGCTTTGTTATTATTTATTACCCGAGGTGGAAAATCTCTAACGCAGGAAAGAAACAAAGTAAATGGGAAGGAAATTAGTGTTGGCTGAGCACCACAACTTCTCGCACCCGCACCCACACCCACACCTCTATATATTTAAAACCGCACAACATCTGGAGTCTGGACACTGAAATTGTGCGCCGCTCTGCACCAAAATGAGTGCATCATTCACTGCACTGCACTGGTGAGTTGGGCAACCCTAAAATAAACATTCTCACAGTAAAACCTTAGTAAAAGTCCTCTAGGTATTGAACATAATTTAAATTAAGAGAGATTGTCCACATTATGGATTATAATCCAGAGTGTGGATAATCTCTCTTAATTTAAATTAAGGTTTATATACTGTACCCAAAATAATTCCTAATAATTTTGGAATGATTTGTCAGCAACTTAATGTAATATATATAATGTATGTCTAGTTATTAAAATATCCATATTTATGAATTTTTCTTTCAATAGATCATTCATTATCTCAAAAACTAGAGCCAATCTAGCTAAATTAAGACTATCTTTGGATTTAACAGCATGAACTTACCTTAAAATTACCATAACATTACTGGCAACAAAATTTGTGTTGATCAGTGTTATAACACTCACTTTGACTCACATAACACTGGTCAACACAAATTTTGTTGCCAGTGATGTTATAGTGCTTTTAGGGTAAGTTCATGCTGCTAAATCCAAAAATGGCCTTAATTTAGCTAGATTGAATCTAGTTTTTGAGATAATGAATGATCTATTGAAAAAAATTCATAAATATGGATATTTTAATGGCTAAACATACATTATACATATCTATTACCTTAAATTCCTGATAAACAATTCCAAAGCATCTACAGGAATTATTTTGGGTACAGTATATAAAGCAAAGAATAAGAGTAGGCTGAAGAATGCACAAATTATTGCAAGCAAAACTGCTGTCTGCATGATTTTCGCTTGTTTCTCATCTTTACAGTCACATTGCAGACTCCAGCAATAATCTGCCATCATGTGCTTGTTCCATCTGCTTTATATCGTTCCTCCATCACCTTGATATTCTGATTGAATCTCTCTCCTTGTTCCTCACTAAAATGAATGACCTAGATTGTCCGGAAATCTATTTAGGTGATTATGAAGATAGTGAACTTTTATGCTCATATTTGTTCCCAAAATTTAAAATTTTGTGAGTATGTCTTGCACTAAGTTCCTCATAGTTGTATGCTTTATTGTTTCTCAGGAAGGACTGTTTCATGTTTATTAACAATCGTCTTTTTTCTACTTTCCGTTTCAGTCACAGTATCACTACTGCTCCTCTCTTCTATTTATGAATATTGTCCTCAAATTCCTCCTATAGCGGTATGGTGTGCACTGAGAATGAATCGGTCCTGTGCCTCTATGAGACCATATCTCGTCTTACCCTCCCTCGTTTTAATAGGTCCTTTGCATCAATATATTCTTCTACTTTAAGTAACCCCTTGCGGGTACATCTCGTTCCTAATATCGGCGCCTTCTATCTTACCTCGATTAAAGATTACTATTCTCCCGGCAGGAGAGGGGTTGTCTCCATTTTCCCGCGAGTTTCCTTCATGTTTCCATTAGCTGTTCAAATTAATACATTTTGTCTTATACGCTATTCCTAATAGAGTCTAATAATCTCAATTAATCTCTAGTCTTTCTGAAATTTCTCCACTCTACCTCGATAAATACTTTGTATTAGATATCTAGTATAAACAATCTCTTTCTCGGAAATAAAAAAATGCCGCCTCGCCTGGCTAACACTGTCTAATCGCTTTTCCTAAATACCAAGGATCCAACAACAATACCTCGAGTCTGTACTGTATTACGTCCTCATATGTTTTATACCTTGTGCTCGACCTTTTCAACTAACATACCTTTCTATAACTTATCAATCCCGCACTTACTTTCTATCTGTGCGCTGTGCTTCTGCTACTAAGCAATTACAACTAAAAAACTCTTATGCTCGCCCTTGTTATGCAACATAAGGTTGTCAATTAATTATATCCCTAACAATAAGTGATCGAGTCTATCTGCGCTAACTAGAAATAACTGGCACAAAGTAAGACCTAATTTATCTAATAATTTGACACTATTAAGGTTGAAAAACTCTTGGTATATAGCATAATTTTGTTGTATATCTCTCACAATAAACTGCCATTCTGATCCTCTTTTTTTCACAGTTGCATTCACCTCCAGTGGTTTTAATTGCTTCGAAAACTTTCCCATCTGCTTCCAGTCTCTCTAACCTCCTAAAAGACCAGCTGTAAAATTAATAACCTCACAACCCCAAAATTACCTCGCTCGAATGTCATGTGTCTAATTCATATAAACTTAATCCTTTCGAAAGTGTTTCATATGAACCCTATGTTGTCTTATTACTTACGTTAGTTGTTACTTCTCACCACAATTTACGATCTGTGGCGTACATTCTACACCACACCAACGCGGTATAATCTTCATATTTCAAGATATTTTACCACTTCTCTTTCGACTCTTTTACTACCTCAATCCACTTTTTTTTTATTGTTCGGACACGTGTTCACTTCACTACATTACCTTTGATTTTACTTATCTGTTTTGGTGTCTTTTATCGTTGCAGCCAACTCCTCTTTTCACATATGGGGCAATTTTGCACTATCAGTATTCAATCAAGTAAGGCTTAACATACCTAAAATAATCAGCAATTAGAAAAATGGTCCCATATCATCAAGCTCCCAAAGTAATGAAAACTTCATTTATTATCAAATCAGATTTTAAAAAAATTTATATCTTCCAAATATTATTATAATAGTATTATGCCGAAAAAGAAAAAAAAACAGTAAATAAATCAAATTAATAAAGATTAAGTAACAAGTATTTTTATCAAATGTTGTCTATGAATCCCGATATATATAGTAGAGGACCACTCCCAACTTAATTAAGAAATGTTTGTAATAAGAGTAAGTCCAACATTACAGTGTAACACAAAATATAGACGGAGAAGTTCTTTAATTTTCAAAAAGTGTGCATGATGTTGAAATCTTTGTGGTGCCCATTCTCAATCTAGCCAAAAACTGAAAAAAACTTAATTGTTTACCTCTGCAATATTTATTGTTTACATTACACAATAATGCATAACAAATATGACATTTTTAAGGGCTAATTGGATAAATCCTTGAAACCAAATAATTTAAAACAAAATTAACATTTGCAGCACCTCCAAATTATGAACGAACAACAAAACTTTCATATGATTGGTTAACAACGAATGGATGTAAACATGATTGGCCGAATTACAGAATAAACTTATGACAATTTTTGTTATTTACATTTTTATAATTAAATTTAGGTTAATTCACGAATTAAATTTAATTTTAAAATAGTCACAAAAATATTTAATATAAAAAAACTATTTTAAAAATTTTTGAAGAATAAGGAAATTAAATATTTTTATTCAAAACTTTGCATACGTAATATATTTTGGAGTTTTAAGTTTTAACACCTTAATTTTAGTTAAAAGCTAATTACTACTTATAAGTTTTAAAGAATCTATAAATTAATTTTAGTCCTAATCTGCCTTTGATGTGGTAATGCTGTAAGTTTTCACTCTTAAATAAAGTATTCTTTTTTCAATAAGGGATCTAAAATGTACACTTATGAAATTTGGAAGTCTATGTATTTAGATCAGCTGAATGAGCAGACATATGATAGGGAGATGTTCTTAACAGTAAGTGGTTATATATTAATTTACAATACCTTTTTAATTATGATTTAATTGCAACCTTATTTATTTAATAAAATTTTGAACTTTTTGTTCGCTTTTGGATCAATTAATTAGGATTCGGTTCGGTTTAGTGCAATATAGTGCTTGGTTTGCGCTAATAGTGTAGTAGTAGGATATAAGAATGTGATCTTGACTTTGCCTTCAAAATATATAGTATCAAATAGTTAGCAAGGTTCTGGCGAATTCAGGTGCCCACACTTCCTTTACAGAAAAAAAAAAAACAGTTCATGAGGTTGAATATAAAATTTGGAACCTCACACAAATATCTATTGAGTAGAAAAGTTTTAAACTTTAGAAAAGCCATAAAATATATATAATATACATCTTAATCCCTTACCTACATACATTGGTTTCCACTTACCACTCCACTTCCAATACAAAAATAATAGCACTCTCACGTCCCATATCTAACATCAGAGCCTTGAGAATTTTCTCCCCAATCTTCTTTTTATATTTCAAGAGGGGCTGACTAATCATTTCAATAGATGTTACATAAATCCATAATACACCACCTTATATCATAATCGTCGTACATATATCCCTAATCAACTAATAAAGAACTGAATAATTATTATGATTTGAATATATGGTAATAATTTTATAACTATCTACATAACCCCCTATTAATATATCGTATTATAGCTTAACCCTATTATTTCTAATATATACTACTATTATTAAATAATATGATTCCTACCTCTTTATATATCTATTACAACCTATAGTACATAACACATATATATATATCCATTAATAGAGATAAAATATATATTAATATATATATATATATATATATATATATATATCATATTATATATTATATATATATATATATATAATATTTAATTAATATATATAATATTATATATATATAATATATTATAATATATTATATATATATA
>JABUQX010085716.1:97500-102823 GCA_015478945.1 Trachelipus rathkii
TATTAAAAACAATATGAACAATATTGATCCAGAAATTGATCAAAATGTAGATACAACTACCAGCACTACCCAAACGGAAAATATAAATTCCATTAAAAATAACAATGAAAATGAAAAAAATGAACAAAGAAATAAAAACTTTATCAATGAATCATATTCAATTTCCACAAATGTACAAGGAATGCATGATCCTTCTAGTTTAAAGAACTCTAAAAATTTAAATATGCAAAGTAGTAGTAGTCCACTAAATAAAAATGTATCAATAAATAAAAATATTATATCAAATAATACTGATGTTAAAGAAGGTCTCGAAACAAATGTTTCAAACGATTTTGGTAATGTACAAAATAATCATTTTCTTATTACTGTCAATCCATCGCATGCGGGATATGTCTTTTTTAAATCAAATTTATTAAAGGGGGGGAGGGGTGTTGTAGACAATGCGAGTGAGAAGGAAGCCAATGAAGCAAATATCCTGTCACACCCAACTGATTTGAGTGCTGAAAACGAGCGCTGCTTATGCAGTAAGACAGTTACAGCCGCTGTTGAAGGAGACAATAGGGTTTGCAAGATTGATAATTTGACCTTGTATATAGTCTATGACACACTAAATAAGATCGATTATATATTAGACTCAGGTTCTGTAAACAATATTTTATCTTGCAATGCTAATGACCATCAAAAAGCGCCAGTAGGACACCTACTTGCAGCTAACAACTCAAAAATTGCAGTTTATGGTATTAAAAATATTGAAATCGATCTGGGATTGGGACGTAGATATAGGGATACTTTTTATATAGCTAATGTAAGTACCAATATTTTAGGATTAACATTTTTAAAGAATTTTGAGATGGGCATTAATTTCTTGTTTCAATTTGATGTGGTGGTTTTCGGGGAGATAAGGGTTTACAAACACCTCAGAATATTTCGACAATAACTCATTAAAATTTAAAGAACTAGAAGGCATAGGCATAGGAGGAGGAGAGAGAGAGAGAGATTTGAAGAAGAAATAGGAGCTTCATTAATATTAAAATTCATATTTCTACTCAAATTTAAAGTCTGATTCGTAACTTGATCTAATAATAAATCTTCTTTAAAATTAATGCCCATCTCAAAATTCTTTAAAAATGTTAATCCTAAAATATTGGTACTTACATTAGCTACATAAAAAGTATCCCTATATCTACGTCCCAATCCCAGATCGATTTCAATATTTTTAATACCATAGACTGCAATTTTTGAGTTGTTAGCTGCAAGTAGGTATCCTACTGGCGCTTTTTGATGGTCATTAGCATTGCAAGATAAAATATTGTTTACAGAACCTGAGTCTAATATATAATCGATCTTATTTAGTGTGTCATAGACTATATACAAGGTCAAATTATCAATCTTGCAAACCCTATTGTCTCCTTCAACAGCGGCTGTAACTGTCTTACTGCATAAGCAGCGCTCGTCTTCAGCACTCAAAGTTGGGTGTGACAGGATATTTGCTTCATTGCTTCCATTCTCACTCGTATTGTCTACAACACCCCTCCCCCCCTTTAATAAATTTGATTTAAAAAAGACGTATCCCACATGCGATGGATTGACAGTAGTAATAAAATGATTATTTTGTACATTACCAAAATCGTTTGAAACATTTGTTTCGAGACCTTCTTTAACATCAGTATTATTTGATATAATATTTTTATTTATTGATACATTTTTATTTAGTGGACTACTACTACTTATCATATTTAAATTTTTAGAGTTCTTGAAACTAGAGGGATCATGCATTCCTTGTACATTTGTGAAAATTGAATATGATTCATTGATAAAGTTTTTATTTATTTGTTCATTTTTTTCATTTTTATTGTTATTTTTAATGGAATTTATATTTTCCATTTGGGTAGTGCTGGTAGTTGTAACTAATATTTTATCTTTCTGGATCATATTGTTCATATTGTTTTAATGATAAATTATTTTCATGTTATTATTATTATTATTATTATTATTATTATTATTATTATTATTATTATTATTATTATTATTATTATTATTATTATTATTATTATTATTATTATTATTATTAGTAGAGTAAGTAGTAGTAGTATTTATTTTGCCACTATTATTTTTAATGTTAATAGAGTTATTAGGATTGATATAATTTTTATTTAATTCACCAGCACTTTTATTTCGTAAGTTTATTTCATTAATCACATCACAGTTAGTAATAGGGTCACTTATCACTTGGATGGTATTATTAAATCTCACTTTTCTATTGTGAGTATGGTTTTCACGGCTGCTATTAGATGGTAAAGTTTGCAGCCTTGTTAGCAGTTTTCCGACGATGAGGGGACATTTTTCTGGTTATTACCATATATTAATGGATACATAGGACACTCATTGCTTTCACATTTATAGGCTTTGAAGAGATAACGACCATGGTAAAAACATAATTGATTGACAGCGTTATTAAAGGCTTTACTGTATCCATTCGTCTCTGATTCTGCGTAGCGTGACCTACTTTTCTCGCGTGTCCTATTTCCTCTCTCTCAGCTGAGTTCGTTTGGTTTTTAATGAACAGCTGAAAGTCGTGTGCGAGCTCGGTCACAATCTTCGTGAGGTGGGCCAGCTGGGTGGCGATTTGACCTTCACTTTTGCTCTCAGCTTCATGTTGGCGCTCTTGGTTGCGCGCGCTGGGAGGTGGGTAGGCGGAGTTTGTTTCTCTTGTGTCTGTTCTATTACGCACAGAATTTACAGAGCCCCAAGTCTGTTCTTCGTTGGGTTGATGATAATTTCTTCCTTTTCGAACAAAGTTCTTATAAAGATCATCTGAAACTTTGACCATTCTTACAAGGTCATTTTCTTCAGCTAATGAATACACTGACATCTGAATATTTTGGGGCATCTGCTCTAAAAAGAGGTCTATCGCAAATTTGGGGTTGTGTTCTACCAACACATCGAAGCTTTTATTCCCCAATACCCCCTTGACACGATGGAGATATTCACTGGGCAATTCGTCGGGTCTCATGCCCTGCTTAAAGACATCTCGGATTCTGTTCCTCAAGGCTGGGAGGTAAACCTCCTCGATGTTTTGTAATAGTTGACGATAAGCGTCATTTTTAAGAGGGAATGTGATTTTGGAGACTAAATTTGTGGGCAAGATTGGAGCCAACAAACGAACACGTTCGTGGGTGTCTTCTATGTGATTTAATTTGAAGATCGCTGTGGTAGCACTTAACCAATTTATAACATCGTAGGGGTCAAAGGTTGGTAATTGACTTGATGTTAATTGACTGTATGTTCTTAACGGTGAGTCGGCATCAGGACGCCGCGTCCTCTCCTTTTGGCGCGAAGATGGTGGCGTCGCTTCCATCTCAGTTTCGGAGCGAGAACCAGATGGCGTTCCCTCATTATGAGAGGGGGAAAGGCGTTGGGGAGAGGGAGTTTGGTCCTTCCCTCTTTTTGTGGACTTCTTTGTTTGAGTCCTAAGAGTCAGTTTTTTCGTTGATACCATTTCTATGGCTTGTTGTTGCTGACTGTTTTGAGTCAACTGTTTGGCTTGTTGATTTTAGGCCTAAATCGAGAGCTTGAATTTTGAATTTTTCGCTTTCGAAGTAATAACGACTTTCTTTCCTTATTTTAATGAGGCTAATAAGGAGCTTTTTCTTCACGTTATTAATTTTTGACTCAAATAATTTACTCACTTTAATCCAACTATCACTAATTTTAACACTGAACTGACGAGAGAAAGTACCGGATTTTTTTTTTTTCAATTATTAATGTATCTGACTCCAATTAGGGGGTTTAGCCCCCTGTCGCTCCTGGGGTTACCAAAATGACGTCTAGGCCGAAATCACTTCGACAGTCATAGAATGGGGGATTAATTAGAGCACTTTCCTCGTAGTTGATTTATTGTGATAGATAGATGACAATGACAAATATGATTTTCAGTAAATAATTGGATAAGTAATAGATGGGCATTTATCAACGTTGGCACTGTTAAGAATTAGAATTACACAGACTAACTAATAAGATAATGCACTATTTCCCTATCCTAAATAGACCTGCCGGCCTTTGGTTAAATCTAACAATTTCCGTAGGGCACCCTCACGCTATGAGGCTCTCTACAATACTCCCGGGCATGAGTTGGCAGCGTCCTATCTGGACCCAGGCACCAATCATAACCCTTGTTTGTTTGGCATTCTTTTCCTCCGCGAAGGAAAAGAGGCGCCAAACACTTGACTTTCAAATAATGTACAGAGTGTAAGTATGAAGTAGACCACCATTAATGCAAAGTGATATGCAGGAGGTTTGCAATAGCCTCTTACAGAGATGCATACACTCTAAGACACTGCATGCTATTGTCTTACAAGGATTCTCTATCGTAATTTCACCCTATATATATATATATATTATATATAATATATATATATATATATATATATATATATATATATATATATATCTATATATAAATTATATACTAAATAATATATATATATATATATATATATATATATAATATATATATATATAGATATAATGATATAATATATATTATATATATATATGTATACATATATATATATTTATATATATATAGCTAGTATATATATATATAATATATATATATATATGTATATAGTATTATAATATATATATATATAATATATATATATATATATTATATATATAAATATATAATATATACTATATATATATATATATATATATAATATAATATATATAATATATATGATATGAACTATATATAATAGTAATAGTATATATATATGATATATTTTATATATATATATATTTTATTTATAAAATATATTTAAAATAATATATATATATATATATATATATTATAACCTCCTGGTAGGAAAGTACTTGTTGGCTTTCATGAGTTCTTCCCAATTACAAAAGCAATCCTTATGAACAAAATCTAGTCCTGACCTTCTAGAAGGATGGAGGTTTAAATAGCTTGTACTTTAGAAGTATATAGGAAATAGAAGAGAAAGTGTGTGTTCCGGATTTAACCGTTATATAACATGAAAGAATGAGCATAGTGTTCAAGCTTGGGTCAGAGAGTTTGGAAATGCGGATGAGGATTGTGGGGAGAAGCCTATTAACAGAAGTTTTCGCTAATTATAGGAGAAGTAAAATATTGGGAATATGCTTTAAGGTCCATTGTAATAAGAGATGTGTAAAGGAAACGAAATGGCAATCTGAATCTGAATCTAGAATGAAATGCAGAACTCTTTAATTGAAATAATTAGTTAATAAAGAATGATTAGGTAATATAATTTCTAGGGTCTAACACCCAACCATTATA
>JABUQX010085717.1:0-5000 GCA_015478945.1 Trachelipus rathkii
ATATATATATATTATATATATATATATATTGCTATATATATATATATTATATATATATATATATATATATATATATATATATATATATATATATATATATATATATATATATATATATATATATATATATATATATATATATATATATATATATATATATATACTACGAAGGTATATATATATATATATATATATATATATATATATATATATATATATTTTCTCCTCATTACCGTAGTTTACATATAATAATTGCTATGAATATTATACATCTTGCAATTTAAAATTTTTATTTTTAAGAAAGGAAGATTTTTTTATTTCCCATTTATGAAGCCAGGTATTTGACTTAAATTTTAATAAAATGTCTTTTAAGTAAATTTCCATTCCATTAATAAACATAGAGAACAAGATTTTAATTATTAATAACTCCTTATATTTCAATTTTGCTGTTGCACCTTTTTTTTTTTTTTTTTTTTTTTTTTTAGTTATCACCACCGCTCACGGGCAAAGCCACTACCGCAAATCACGCAGATGAGCACAGACGCGGGCTTTAAAGTGAGGGAGATTAAATTGAGTAGGAAACACAGAAGATGGAAGAGAATTCCACAGAACAGAGGTGGCAGGAAAGAAGGAGGCACCGCAGCGAACTAGTCTGGAGTTGCTAATATCAACACAAAACTCATGTGCCGACACAGCACCCCTTGTGCTACGACGGCGTCTTAAAGGTGGTGGCACGCGAGTGGAAAGCTACCTCGAGCACTTGCCGCTACGGTACCTATAGAAAAGAGATAAAGCACCAACATCGCGCCGCAAAGATAGAGGGTCAAGTGAACTAGAAAGAAAATGACAGTTTATAGGTCTTTCTGCCTTTGACTCGACCCTATCCAAAAGCCGGGTGAAACCTGAGCCCCCCCAGATATGAGAGCAGTACTCCATACAAGGACGGATGAGGCCCTTGTATAGCTGGAGTAACTGAGAAGAGGAAAAAAAGTCTCGCAGTCTAAACAGAACTCCCAGTTTCTTTGAGGCCGCCTTAGCAATCGTTGTGATGTGAGGTTTCTAAGACATTTTTTTGTTTATGTTAAGGCCAAGGATGTGTATATTGTCAACAGGAGAGACGAGAGAACCGTCGAAAGAGATAGGAAAGTTAGAAGGTGTCTTAGAGATAGGAAAGTTAGAAGGTGTCTTAGAGAGGGAGATTTGAAGAAGTTGAGTTTTTAAAGAATTGAATTTCACAAGGTTGAGACGACCCCATCCAGAAATTCTATCGAGATCAGCGAGAATAGAATCGGAAAGATTAAGACGAGAGGCAATTCTAGAAGTAAAAGAGGGAGCAGAATTGAAATGACTTGAAGAATGAAGGGTCGAGTCATCGGCATATGAGTGAATAGAGTTAGATGTGCCGGTGAGAAGATCCTTAATGAAAAGTAGGAGATAAGACAGAACCCTGGCGAACACCACTATTGACAGAAAAGGAAGAAGAAGTCGCCCCATCAACAACAGCCGATATTGAGCGATTTGAAAGAAAACTAGACATAAGTAAGCAAAGAGAAGGAGGAAACCCAAAGGAGGGGAGTTTGGAGAGCAGTGACGTGTGCCATACCCGGTCAAATGCTTTGGATATGTCGCGCCACCACGCAAGTCTCCCCGTAGTTCCTAAGGGCGGAAAACCATAAATCGGTTAAATAGGAAAGTATATCACCAGTAGACCTCGAACGCCGAAAGCCGTACTGGCGATCGGAAAGAAGAGAATGAGATTCCAGATGGTCTAAGAAGGGTTTCAAAGATCTTAGATAGAATACAGGTGAGAGCTATAGGGCGATAGTTAGAAGGATCAGAGCGGCTTCCTTTTTTCGGAATAGGTTGGACATGTGCGTGCTTCCAACACTGAGGGAAAGTGTTAGTATTGAGACATAGAGAATATAGTTGAACGAGGGGAGGGGCCAGCTCGGAAGCACTCTCCCTCAAAACTCGGTGAGGAATGCCATCCGGGCCACCCGCCTTCCTAACGTTCATAGATCTCAGGAGCCCATGCACCCGATCAAATGTAAGCACAGGCAAAGACATAGGACACCTGAGAGAAGGTGGAGGAGGAGGAATGCCAGAATCGTCCAGGGTTGAGTTAGAGGAAAATAGGAGGCCGAAGAGATTGGCATTTTCAGTAGGAGAGTTAGCAACAGAGCCATCAGATCGAATAAGAGGAGGAAAGGCAGATTTACAGAAGTTGTTAGAGATGTTTTTGGCAATAGGCCAGAAAGATTTATCAGTAGGAGACCCAAGGAGGTTATGAAAGCCCGCTTTGCTCGTCGAAGAGTATCCCTGCAACGATTTCTAGCTGAATGAAAATTAGCGAGAGCGATAGGAGAACGAGAATTTTTCCTCCCCCGATAAGCGCTGTCTTTAGCCTGAATGGCCAGAGAACAGGCACGATCGAACCATGGATTATGAGGAGAGAAAGATTTATTCGAAGAAGGAATGAACCTGCTCATCCCATCAACGATTATAGCTCCCACCTTAGTGGCAGAAGCCGAAGCGTCATCAGAGTCAAAGCAGTCATTCCAATTATAGTTAGTGTAGAAGCGACGCATCACCCCGATCAAAGTGCCAGAAAAAACGCATAGGGCAGGATGGAGCTGTTGGAGAGAAAGTATTAAAGTTAAGAGAGATAAGGTTGTGGTCAGATTTACCAATAGGAGCGAAGGTAGTTTATTTATAGATAGAAGGACTAGTAGTGAAACATAGGACAAGTGTGTTCAAGAATTGGTTGGGACGATCCGGAATGTGTGTGGGTTCTTTAATTAGTTGCTCCAGATCGTTGAGAATGCTAAATGATTCGGCCTCCTCCCCACCCTAAATCAGTATGAGAGGACCCCAACCATTCAGTGTTGTGTACATTGAAATCCCCTAAATAGAGGACCTCAGTATTTGGATGAGAAGATATAACAGTCTCGTGAGAGGTAGTAAGATATTCAAAGAAAGAGTGAAAATCTGTTCTGTTAGGAGAACAGTAGCAGAAAAGCACAAGATTATTGTAGTATTAAAAAGGATGGAAGATTTTGAGCTACAGAGCATCGAAGTTAGGATATTCGAGATTCACGAGACGTGTTACAGGAGTATTAATGTTTACATAGGCACACACACCACACACACACAATGTATATTGATTCATGGATCCCAGTTTTGAAATACACATTCTGTTTATCCTTTAACAATGTCTAAAATTGCATTTTATATTGACAGATTTTATGAAAACGTAAAAAGTTCCCACTTAAATGTCTTTTAATTGTGAATGTTGAGAAATTCCAGACCATGAATGCATTTCCCCCATAAGCTGCTGCTGTTGCCAATTATTGATTCAAGGACCCCAGTTTTGAAACAACTGGTATAGTCTGCATGTATTTACTTATCAAAAGAGGGATTAGTATGCTGGAAGTAGTTCAATTTAAAAGAATCCTCTACGGCTTTCAAAAATAGCGAGAGCTATGAAGTTTTGTTTAAGAATTTTGAAAGGTTGTATGTGAAAGTTTTTTGAGCCGATAAAATTTAAGTAACTAGATTAGTTTTTTTCTTTTTTTTGTAAGACTAAGTAAAATAGTTTATCCAGATTATGATAGTAGTACCAGTAATATTAATAAATCATGTCTTCTGGATTTAACAAAAATTAAAATACTGTAGTAAACTTTTGGAATTTACGTTGTCAGCACCTGTTTTTTTTTAGCTCACTTATCGCTTTAAATATTTAGACAAAAGGCATATTCTCTCATTAAGAAATAATTATCTTACTACAGTTATAATTTAGCTGCAAGTGGTTGCATTTTGATGTTTATTGAGGATTAGCTTTTTGGACAGGTGATTGGCTTTATATAACAACTGAATAAAAAATATGCACACCTTTTTGGGATTATAATTCGGGATTCAGTTGTGAAGTCTATATTTATATATAGCATAGTCCAGTGTGAAATAATGTTGGATGGTGAACAACTGGAACAAGTATCAGAGTTTAAAAGTTTAGGCTATATGTTGGAAGAAAAGGGAACGGATCAAATGTAAGCACAGGCAAAGACATAGGACACCTGAGAGAAGGTGGAGGAGGAGGAATGCCAGAATCGTCCAGGGTTGAGTTAGAGGAAAAATAATGTTGCTGGTGCCATTAAATTTTTGGTGAATGCAAGGGAACCGAGTCTTGAGTACGCTAGTGTTCTGCATGAGGTTATGATGCTGTTACCGATGTTAATGTATAGCAGTAAAACTGGTGTGGAATAAGAATTATAGATGTAAGGTGCAGTCTGTTCAGATGGATAATTTTAGGTGTGTGTTAAGTGTGCTATAAGAATTTATAAAATGAGGAATGAAAAACGTATTAAGCTCTGTGGTGTGCATGATGAAAGACCGGAATGAGAGAATTAATGAATATGTATTAAAGTGATAGGGTCATTTGGAAAGGATGGATGATTGTTTTAAAGTGTTGTGTGTGTGTTGGGAATCGACTGACTGGGAGACCTAACAAAAGTGGATCGAGTTTATAAATAATCTGAAGGAAGGGAAAGGAAAGTGAATTTGGTTCGAGCGATAAAAATGGTGCATAACAGGAGTGACTGGCGTGGTTTTGTGAGGGGGGGGAGTATGGTTGTGGGCATCGCCCAGAGAATAACGAACTATGACATTGATGAGAAGCGTATGAAAGGTTTTTTTTCGACGAATTACTCTGGTTCTGGTACTAAACTATTGTTTTCAATGTTTATTTACGTTCCCCACCACAGTCTATGGGGGTTCATGAAGAGGAATATATATATATATATATATATATATATATATATATATATATAAATATATATATATATATATATATATATATATATATATATATATATATATATATATATATATATATATATATATATATATATAATAAGTTCTCTCTCTCTCTCTCTCTCTCTCTCTCTCTCTCTCTCTCTCTCTCTCTCTCTCTCTCTCTCTCTCTCTCTCTCTCTCTCTCTCTC
>JABUQX010085717.1:10000-15000 GCA_015478945.1 Trachelipus rathkii
GAAACCTCACGTCACAACGGTTGGCTGGGGTGCCTCAAAGAAATGGGAGTTCTGTTTAGACAGCGAGACTTTTTTCCTTTTCTCAGTTACTCAAGCTATACAAGGGTCTCATCCGGCCTTGTATAGAGTTACTTTTTCAATTTTTGGGGGTCTTGGTTCCACCCGGCTTTGGACAGGGTCGAGTCAAAAGCCAAAAGGCTTATAAGCTGTTATGTTACTTTCCATTTCACTTGAACCTCTATCTTTCGGCGCGATGTTGGTGCTTTATCTCTTTATCTATAGGTATCGCAGCGGCAGCGTGTTCGAGGGAACTTATCACTCGCTACCACCACCTTTACGGACGCCCTAGTAGCACAAGGGGTGCTGTATCTGACGCACGAGTTTTGTGTAGATATTGGTACCTCCAGGCTAGTTTGCTGCGGTGTTTCCTTTTTTCCTTCCACCACTGTTCTGTGGAATTCTCTTCCATCTTCTGTGTTCCTGCTGAATTTAATCTCCCTCACTTTAAAGCCTGCGTCTATGTTCATCTGCGTAATTTGCGTTAGCGAATGAAATTTTGACGTGCAATATCCCCTCCTTGAATGGCTCTGCCCGTGAGTGGTGGTGATAACTGTAAGTAAATAAAAAAAAAATTTGAAGACGGTTAATGTTAACGATTAACGTTAACTTCCGCTACATTCTTTACCGATAAACGCTTTAATGATTAACGCCGCTAATTTTTTTTGTTAACGATTAAGAATTAACGACGTTAACTTTCTCATTAACGGTGCCCACCTTTGTATATATATATATATATATATATATTATATATTATAAATATATAAATAATAATATAATATATTATATATATATATATATATTATATTATATAATATATATATATATATATATAATATATATATATATAGTATTATAATATTATATATATTATATATATATATATTATTATATATTGTGTCCATCTTATATATATATATATATATATATATATATATATATATATATATATTATACACAATAAAAACAATTAGATCAGTCAGCTCTTCGCTTGTTTATTTCAAACACTACTAAATCTCAAATTTGAAAAAAAAATAACTTCTTCCACTTCAAAATTTTTAAGATTAAGAAACCAAAAATTATATATATATATATATATATATATATATATATTATATATATATATATATATATAATATATATTATATAATATATATATATATATATATATATATATATATATATATATATATATATATATATATATATATGTAAATAATAAAGCACTTTATTGCAGTACATTTTTGGTCCCTCCAAATAATATTCTTATTAATTGCCCCATTTTTCTTTTCTTTTCTTTTTTAAATGAGAAATTGTTCTACTATTGTATGTTAATAATTTTTAGAAAAGCTACTGAATGTTCAGGAAAACTGGAAAAACATTCAAAATCAGATAATTAAGCACTGTAAGGCAATTTCAATGGAAAATGCTAGATTGCTGGGCTTAAGAGCTCCTGTCCAAACACTATTGATTCAGCAGAGTGAAAGTGAGAAAAATGTTAATAGAGAAGCTTTTTCAGCGTTAGATAGAAGCGGATATTTTTTAGCTAAAAAAGAAATACCTCATACCACCAAATATGAAGCATTAGTTCGTAGGATTTTAGTAAAAAATAACAAACCTCTTGAGGACTGGATTAAAGCTCAAATTGACAGATTATTTTAAGCCATAATATGTGGTGGATGTTACTGGAAACTATCCATGGCAGGAAAAAATAAAAATATTAAGTGCCAGGAACTCGGAAGACCTGGTGCCGGCCCTACCCTATATTTAGAGGGAGATGAGGGGGGACGGAGCTCTGATGAGCAAATCAAATTATCCCTCCCCGGAAATAGAAAGAATACACCAGTAAGGTGTGGGATTATAACACCTAATACCCCACTTCCACCTGATGAATCGTCAGAGAGGCCTAAGACTTCTCCCGACTCATCAAAACAACCAAAAATCAAAAAAAAAAAGATGCAACCCCTACAACCGTAGAGGTGGTGATAGATTGGAATACACGGTGGAAGAAAAAAAAGAGATATTCTGGTGCGTAACATACGGAAGACACAAGATGTTCCCAAAAAAAGGAACAACAAAACGAACGAGAAATATGTTAGAACAAAGAAATAAAATAGATAAAATTAAACTGGAAAGAATACCGGATGCAAGATTTGCCAGTATTGCAACAAATATAAATAACAAAAAGACCCCGATAACACACGAACAGATAAAACAAATCGAGGAGGAAGTAGATCAATACGTGGGGAAGATGAACGAGATGGAGGGAGAAGGTGAATGGGAATGGACGAAGGAAAAGAACGAATACTTAATGGAAAGCTATTACATAGGTATGTTAATACCCGAAGAGGAAGGTAAAACGGACTTCTGGAAATATGTTGTGGATAATGAAATAATAAATGCAAATGATGTAATGGAATATGAGTTTAATAAGAAATATACGGGGGTAGAAAGGAGGAAATTGATCGCCCAAAAACAGGCCATCCTCAACTTTAATAAAGAAAGGAATCAAGGAGCGATAAAAAAAAGAAAAGCTACGCTACCTACAAATGAAGATCTGAAGGAAATAGAACGCAGAGCAAAGGAGAGAATTAAGAATGAAATTCAGATCACACCAGAAATGATCGAACATATTAAACAGAAAAATAAAGAAACACTATATCAAGGGAATAAAAATTGGAAAAAATACAGAGAAAATTTTAGAAGAACAAAATAAAATGACAGATAATGAAGAGATAATAGATGGGGAGTTGGATGAGACAGAGATAGTAAGAGAAGAAATATCAGTGGCTGCTGAAATCCTAAACAAAGAAATAATGAACAGAACAGATAGTGAAAGTAATAATGATTCAGATACAGGAAGCCACTATGAAGAAACAGAGGAACAAGATGAAGATGAGATGACTGAAAATGATAGAAACGAAAACGGGGATAGAATGCAGGAGGAAGAAGAGATGATAAGCAAAATAGCACACTATAGAGATGAAGATATTAATACCAACATGGAAGATAGAAAAGGAATAAATAAAATAGATAATTGGATGAAAATAAATAAATATGCCGGAATAGCAAACAGGGTATTACCAAGATTACTACCTGAGAGATGCGATATCTCAGAAGTGAACAGGTTATACTATGCAACAGCAAGAGCAATAACAGATTTGATGGGAGGGAAAATATTTGAGAAAAATAGATCAAATGGAAGAAAGAAGGAACAAAAACCGTCATGGGAAATTAGATTAGAGAGAGACATAGCGAGACTTAGAAAAGAAATATCACTGATAAAAGAATACGAAGAAGGAAACATCAGAATAGAAAGTAAAATCAGACAGGCACAAAATATGATAAGAAGAAGTAGGGGCAGAAATCGAGTAACACACGCAATCAGTAGCAGAAAACTAGAATTAGCGGCAAAAGCAAAAAAATTAAGTACATACAAGAAAGAAGAACAAAGAAAAAGACAAAACAAAATGTACCAGACAGATAAAGGAAAGTTCTATAGAGAGTTGAGAGGTGAAAATATAAAAGTTGATAAACCACCTGAAAGAGAGAGACTTGATGCATTTTGGAGGAGTATATATGAAGACCAACGAACACATAATGAAGAGGCGGAATGGATAGAAACAACAAGAAGGAGCCCCCAAATAGAAGAAATTAATGAGATGGAATTTGAACCACTAACCGAAAGGGAAGTGATGGAAATGATACGACGTACCAGTAACTGGAAAACACCTGGACCAGACATGGTGCAAAATATATGGTTAAAAAAATTACGATACTAAGAGAACCTTTAACAAAGTGCTTCAATAGAATTCTGAACGGAACAGCTGAAATACCTGAGTGGATGACCAAAGGAGAAACAGTCCTTATCCCTAAAACAGGGGAAACACAAAAGCCAGGGAATATATAGACCAATTACTTGTCTACCAACTATATACAAAATATTAACAGCAATTATTACAGAAAGAATATACAAACATACAATAGAAAATAATATAATAGCAGAAGAACAAAAAGGATGCAGTAAGGGAAGTCATGGGACAAAAGATCAACTACTAATAAATAAAATGATCCTAGAAGACAGCAGGCAAAGGCAGAAGAACTTAAGCATGACTTGGATTGATTACAAAAAAGCATATGATAGTGTGCCGCACTCATGGATCAAAGAGGTATTAAAAATCTACAAAATCAATAATAAGATAAGAGAGTTTATGGGAAAAGTGATGCAAGAATGGAAGATAAATATCAAACTACATCATGAAAATGGTACGATGAAAATAAATAATGTAAAAATAAGGAGAGGAATATTCCAAGGGGATTCCTTATCCCCATTGCTGTTTGTACTATCGTTAAACCCACTAAGTTCATTAATAAATAACTTGCATAGTGGGTATAGAATAGGATCAAGAAATTAAAAGAAGGGAAAAAACATCTCGCATTTGTTTTACATGGATGACATCAAACTATACTCCCCAAACAAACGACAAACAATAGAACAGATAGAGGTAGTTAAGAAGTTTTCGAGTGACATACAAATGGAGTTCGGACTGGATAAATGTGCGTTTCTGGAGTTGAAGAAAGGAAAAAGAATTGACAGTGGAAATATTAGAATAAATGACGAGATCATTAAACAACTAGACCAGGGAGACACCTATAAGTACCTCGGAATAGAAGAATGTGAAAAAATAGAACATAAGAAAATGAAGGAAAAGCTGATGAAGGAATATGAGAAGAGACTGAAACTAATATTAAAATCTGAATTGAAAAGCAAATTTAAGATTGAAGCAATAAGAACATTGGCAGTACCAGTACTGTCGTATGGATTCGGAATAATTGATTGGTCCCAAGAAGATTTAAATAAATTGGATATTAAAACAAGAAAAATGCTCCACGCCCATAAAATGACATATAAGAACCAATGCCTGGCAAGATTGTATGTTCCC
>JABUQX010085717.1:20000-22500 GCA_015478945.1 Trachelipus rathkii
GCATGAAGGTGTACATTACGTTTTCTTTCCCTTCAACTAAGACTAACAAACCTTGATTTAACTTTGTTTGTTCTCGTGCTATCCGTCGCAGGGATGGTGTCTCCAGGAATTGCTCATGCAACTTATGTTTTATCCCTGAATCGTGCAAAATCTATTCCCCATGACAGTAAAATCTTAATGTAATACTAATGTAATACTGGTAAGGATGCCTTTTAATGGCTCTGTAAATCGACTTCTTACATCGAAAAAAAAAAAAAAAACAGTTATGTTGGAAAGGAGGAGGTTTTAGTTGCGTTTGAACTAGGGTTGTCAGATCACAAGAATTTTTCGCACTGCACCGCACCGCACCGCACCGCACAGCTCTTCACCGGAATACTGGAATTGTGTCGCATAGCATAACGCAGACGAACACCGTCAGCCAACCCTAGTTTGAAAGTTTTACCAGAATATGAGACAAGTTCCCGACACACCACTTATTCCATGAGCCACTATTCTCAATATATATATATAGTATATATATATCTAATATATTAATTAAGCAAATATATATATTATATATCTATAATGACAATTATATATACCTATAATATATATTTATATATATATATAATATATATATATAATATATAATAGTGGCTAAAATAGGCACCTAATATTTGACCTTTAATAACGACAAGTTATATTTTAAAAGTAGAACTTTTTTCTTCAGTTTCATACATTTATTGCCTTTTTCATCATACACTACAATTACTCCACTGAGCAAAAGTTCAGTATTAACAAGGATTGGCTGACGTAAAGGGTGTAGTGTGGTGTGTGGTGCACTCATTTTGGTGCTGTGAGGTGAGATGCTTCCTACAATTCCAGTATCCCGGTGCAGTGCGGTACGACTCGGTGTGCAAAATTCCGGTTCTGAGTCATCATTTATCTGAACATTACTAGGAGGGGAAATCAAGCGCTGATAATTTTCTTTTTTTACTTTTCACAATTTGAGAAGATTATTATCGTCATTTGGTGGTCCATTTCTAGAATTCAAATCAATCCTTTTTATTATCGTCATTTGGTTGGTGGTCTATTTTTCATCAGAAATAAATTTTTTTATTATCGTCATTTGGTGGTCCATTTTTCATCAGAATTAATCAACCCTTTTGTTATCGTCATTTGGTGGTCCATTTTTCATCAGAATTCAAATCAACCTTTTTATTATCGTCATTTGGTGGTCCATTTTTCATCAGAATCAAATCAACCTTTTTATTATCGTCATTTGGTGGTCCATTTTTCATCAGAATTCAAATCAACCTTTTTATTATCGTCATTTGGTGGTCCATTTTTCATCAGAATTCAAATCAACCTTTTTATTATCGTCATTTGGTGGTCCATTTTTCATCAGAATTCAAATGAACATTTTTATCATCGTCATTTGGTGGTCCATTTTTCATCAGAATTCAAATGAACCTTTTTATTATCGTCATTTGGTTGGTGGTCTATTTTTCATCAGAAATAAATTTTTTTATTATCGTCATTTGGTGGTCCATTTTTCATCAGAATTCAAATCAACCCTTTTATTATCGTCATTTGGTGGTCCATTTTCATCATAATTCAAATCAACCTTTTTATTATCGTCATTTGGTGGTCCATTTTTCATCAGAATTCAAATGAACCTTTTTATCATCGTCATTTGGTGGTCCATTTTTCATCAGAATTCAAATGAACCTTTTTATTATCGTCATTTGGTTGGTGGTCCATTTTTCATCAGAATTCAAATCAACCTTTTTATTATCGTCATTTGGTGGTCCATTTTTCATCAGAATCAAATCAACCTTTTTATTATCGTCATTTGGTGGTCCATTTTCATCATAATTCAAATCAACCTTTTTATTATCGTCATTTGGTGGTCCATTTTTCCTCAGAATTCAAATCAACCTTTTTATTGAGTTCATATTTGTCTTCAGTTCTTGTTCTTCTTCTTCTCTACTTTGATGTCAAAGGAAAATTTATCGCATTAGTTAAGAGTAGAATTAATTCTTCTATACACCGTGGCTCAGTCGGTAGAGCGACAGAGTCGCAAAGGCGAGGGCCCGGGTTCGATCCCTCGTCCGGATCCCAGGTAGCAATTACCTAGAGAAGTTCCCCTCCTAGAATAGGGCTATGCCCATGAGGTGTGAACTTATATTTTAAAAAAAATTGAGCATTTCTTTTTATTTTTTTTTCATAAATTTTTAAGTTTCAATAATAATAGAATTGATGGCTCAATCAATAAAAATAATAATCGAATTGACGGTCTAATCGATAATAGTAGAATTAATGGGCCCAATCATTAGCAATAGAATTGATGGTCCAATTATTTGAATTGATGAATTGATGGTTGAATTGATGGTTTCCAATCATTGACTGAAGCCTTTATTGATTTATTTTCGTGAATGAACTTTCAAAGATCAAACTTTCTTAATTTGATGATAAATTATGATAAAAAGTAGACATCCGAACATCAGCATTTATTTCA
>JABUQX010085717.1:27500-30000 GCA_015478945.1 Trachelipus rathkii
AAACAAAATCTCTAAATTTAATGAAGTTTTGCTGTGTTAGGCAATAATTATTCGTCATTTAGAAATCACAATTTTTAGAGCGAATTTGTGTGTTTTCTCACACACGTTTACAAACTCATATATATATAATATATATTATATATATATATAGTATATATATATATATATAGATATATATATATATATATATGTATTATATATCAATATATATATATATATATATATAGTATATATATAATTTGAGGGTGTAGCGGGATATCCGCATCCGCATTCGCATATGCGGATATCTGCATTAATTTTTTTGTATCCGTAGTATTCATCATTGCATTATGAGAAACGTGTGTGTGTGCACTACCTTAGTATAATTATATATATATATAATATAGATATATATTATATATATATCATATATATATATATATATATATTATATAATATATAAATATATATATAATAGTATATATATATATATATATATATATATATATTATGAAAAAGATATAGATAGCTATATATAATATAATATAATATATATATTAAAAAGTAAGGGACTCTCAAAGATGGCAGAAACACTAGTATGTTGGAGTTAAATAATAGATTTCAAACTCTGCAAAACGATGATGCATGTGAGTAGTATGGGGTGTAACACTAGCAGCCAAAATGTTGCAAACCGCAAACCGGAAGTTGCAACATCCGGTTGCAACTTCCGGTTGCAACATTTGTTTTTTGGCGCTAGATACGTCAATATAAGGGTTTTTAAGGTCGGTTAGACCGAATATAAGGTCTGGAAGACCGTTTTCTGGCTTTTTAACCTGTCCTAGGGGGTTTTTACCGCCCAAAAGGGGAATTTGGTTCCTAGAAGGTTTTAGATGATTGGTAGATCATTTCTGATTGTTCCATTCGATTTAACGAGGTCGTTTGCCCCTAAATCGATTTTTAAATCGTCTTTCTATGTGTTCTGGTTGGCTTAATACATTGAAAAACATAATCGAAAAAAAATAATTCCTGTAATTAACATTCAATTAATCGCTGTAGTATAGGTCAGATTTGGAACCCCGGCTAGAAGTGACGTCACAGTTTCTAGCACTTCTAACATGACATGTCCTACATCCTAGAATATACCTGATATAGGTGTCTACCCAGAGCCCTCTTAACAGCTAGGCAAACTAGGCAAATGCCTAGGGCGGCCCTAGGTGGCTAGAACGCGGCAGACAACGACAGCAAAAAAATGAAATAAAATAAAAAAATAACTTATATATATATATATATAATTATATATAATATATATATATATATATATATATATTATATAAATATATATATATATATATATATTATAATATTATATAATATATATATATATATATATATATACTTACTTACGTCTTACTTCTGCCCTTGGGCCACTTCAATTGGAAGGCCACACTGCTTCTAGGAAAAGCCGGCATCACCGCTCTTGGGTGGTTTCCACAGGTCGAGGAGGGAAGATATAGAGAAGTTGGCGCGGGGGGCGTCGAGAGCGGAGCACCCCAGAAGGAGGTGCTCTATTGTGTCCTGGGAAATGTGACATCTGGTGCAGGTGGGGAGGTAACATTGTGTAGTTTGAATCTATATTTATATTGTAAGAGTTTTGGGTGGTGACCTAATCTGCTCCGGCGAGGTCAATTTGGCCTTTTCTGGACAGTGTTTCTCCTATAGGGGAAATTTTGGGGGAGGGGTAGTTTAATAAATTATTATTTGGGCGATTTTGTAGGTACGTGTTAGTGAGTTGTGTGTGGATATGTGTAAGCCATGACCTATTGGGAGGGGGGATAATATTGTAAATGTCATTGTAGAATTTAGCTGGTGAGGAGGGTGGGGGGTATTTTTAATCTGCTGGTCGGCCGGAGGATGGAGAAAGATTGGTGACATGCGGTGTGTTGGTATTTAAGAGTATTTCTGTAAGAATTGGGTCCTCACATTCCAGGTTGAATGGAGATATTAGGTGTAAGTTCTCGTCATGTAAATGTTGAATGGGGGTAGTTTTAGTGCATCCTGTGTAATTCTAAAGGCGGTTGTTTTTGTGTAATTTTGTAATTTTTTTTGATGTTTGATTTTCACAGTGTTGCGGGGAACCATGCGGGGGAAGCGTAGTTTATATTTGTTCTAAGGAGTGTGTTTATAAGTAGTGGTAAGGGTGTTGTTTCCTGTCACTGAACTTGTGTTGGGTGAAAGGGTTCGGAGGGTGTTTAGTTTCCGTTGGGTTTGAGGAAGTGATTTGGTCGATGTGGGGGGGAGAACGTCATGTGTGTGTCATAGGTAAGTCCTAATATTTTTGGGGTTTTGTTTAGGGGGAGGGGATTGTTGTTCAAGAAAACTATTGGGTGAATTGAGGATTGGTGGCGGTTGGTAGTTAGGAGGGTAATGGAGGATTTGAGGGGGGAGGCGGTCATTCTGTTGGATAGTAACCATGTTTTCTAATTGTTGTAAGTATTCTTTGGGTGTGCAGAGTGGCTGTATT
>JABUQX010085717.1:45000-47500 GCA_015478945.1 Trachelipus rathkii
TTGTAAGTACTTATAGAAAAAGAGAAGTGCGCCAACGTCCACGTCGCAGAGATAGAGGGTCAAGAGAGTTAGAAAGTAGGGGACAGTTGATTAGTCTCTTAGCTTAGCTCAACTCTACCAATAGAAGGGTGGAGCCGGAGCCCCCCCCCAAGATGTGAGAACAGTACTCCAACAAGGGCGAATAAGGCCCTTATATACTGGAAGTAGGCTGTGCAGAGAAAAAAATTCCGCAACCTGAAACAGAACTCACCAGTTCTTGAGGCCACCTTATCAAACCGTTATGATTATGAGGTTTCCATGATAATTTTTTGTTTATGTTCAGACCAAGAAATGTTTATGTGTCAACAGGTGAGACGTTAGAACCGTCGAAAAAAATAGGAAAGTAGGAGGTGATTTTGAGAGGGAGATGTAAAGTAGTTGAGTTTTCAAAGAGTTGAATTTCACAAGGTTGTGGTGGCCCCACCGGGAAATCCCATCCAGGTCGGCAAGAAAATAGGATCGGAAAGCTGAAAGACAGAGGCAACTCTAGATGCAAAAGGGGAGCAGATTTGAAATGAGTGGAAGAATGGAGGAGTGAGTCATCGGGCATAAGGTGAACAGGAGTTAGAAGTACAAGCTGAGGAGATCGTTATGAAAAAGTAAGAAATTAAAGTTGGAGATAAAAACAGAACCTTGAGAACACCACAATTAACAGGAAAGAGGAAGAAGTCGCTAAATCAACGAGTGCTGATATGGAGCGATCAGAGAGAGAAACTTGACAAGAGTAAGCAAAGAGAAGGAGGAAACCTAAAGGAAGGAGCTTAAGAGAGTAGCGCGCATGTCATACTCGATCAAAAAGCCTTTGATATATGGAGTGCACCACCCAAAGACCCCATAGTCCCTAAGGCAGAGACCATAATCAGTAAGATAGGATAGTTATGTCACCATTTGACCTCGAGCGTGCATCGAAAGCCATACTGATGATCTGAAAGAAGGAATGAGACTCCAGATGATCCAGGAAATGAGAGTTAAGAAGAGTTTCAAAGATTTTAGACAGAATACAAGTGAGAGCTATAGGACGATAGTTGGAGGATCAGAGCGGCTCCCTTTTTCGGGATCGGCTGGACATATGCGCGCTTCCAGCACTGAGGAAATGTATTAGTATTAAGGCATAGAGAGTAGAGTTGAACGAGACAGGGGCCAGCTCGGAAGCACACTCCCTCAAAACATTGGGAGGAATGCCCCGGGCCACTACCCTTCCTGACCTTCATAGATCTCAGAATCCCATGCACCCGATCATGCGTAATCACGGGAAGAGGCATAGGAAACCTGAAAGGAGAAGAAGCAGGAGGAGGGATGCCGGAATCGTCCAGGGTAGAATTAGATGAAAAAAGGAGGCCGAAGAGATTAGCCTTTTCAGTAGGAGAGTTAGCTACAGATCCGTCAGAGCGAATAAGAGGAGGAAAGGCAGATTTACAAAAGTTATTAGAGATGTTTTTGGCAGAGGCCAGAAATTTTTATCAGTAGGAGAGCCAAGTAGGTTGTCGCACTTTCTTTTAGTGAAAGCACGCTTAGCCTGTCGAATAATAGCTCTGCAACGATTCCGAGCAGAATGGAAATTAGTAAGAGTGATAGGAGAACGAGAGTTTTTCCATGCCCGATAGACAATGTCTCTCTCCTGAATGGAGCGAGAACAGGCTCCATCGAACCATGGATTTTGTGGAGAAAAAGATTTAGTTGAAGATGGAATGAACCTGCTCATCCCCTCGGTGATTACGGCTCCTACCTTTTCAGCAGTGACCGAAGCGTCCTCCGAGTCAAAGCAGGTTCATTCCAAGCATTAGTTAGCAAAGAAAAGACGCAATGCCCCCAATTTAGCCCATTAAAGTGCCAGAAGTACGTTTAGCGGCAGGTGGAGCTGCTGAAGTAAAAATATTATAATTAAAGCTAAGTGATTATGGTAGAGTTATCGAATAGGAGGGAAAAATCGGTGTATTTATATCGAGAAGGAGTAGTGGTGAAACATAAATCAAGCGTGTTTCAAGAATTGGTTTTAGGTCGATCTGGGATATGTGTAGGTTCTTTTTAATTAACTGTTCCAGATCGTTGAGAATACTGAATGTTTTGGCCTCCTCCCCTCCTGCATCAGTATCAAGAGGAGCCCAACCACTCAGTGTGATGTACGTTGAAATCACCTAAATAGAAGATCTCATCATTTGGATGGGAAGAAGTAACAGTCTCATAAGAAGTAGTAAGATATTCAAAAAGACGTGAAAATCTGTTCCATTAGGGGAGCAGTAGCAGAAACACAAAGATAATGGTAGTAGTAGGGAGAAAGATTTTAAGATAGAGTATCGAAATTAGGAGGTTCAGGGTTCTTAGAGACATGTTACAGGAGTGGTAATGTTTATATTAGCACAGACTCCACCCATTAGTCTGAAATTATAGGAAAAGGTTATAGTGGGAGATATTAAGTTTATTTTGAAAAAGAAATCCCTGGCTGCTGGGTCTCAGATAGAAG
>JABUQX010085718.1:0-7500 GCA_015478945.1 Trachelipus rathkii
GAATATATATAGAAGACGGCGCAGCGTGCTGAAGATTTTACACCAGTAGCACTTGAGTGATCAGTGCCGCGACCGTGGCGTGTGGTTTCGGACTAGGAGTTACGGAAATAATAAACTATATTCTTTAGGCCCATATAACTACGCTATAATAATACAACTTAGGTGTGTAGCGAGCATGGTTTAAAGAAAAGCAGAAAAAATAGTCTTATTATATTGATGATAAAAAGTTATATCGTATATATAACATAGTATTCAAAGCCGAAGGTATGTTAAGATAGTTTTACAGAGGATTATTTATTTGGGGTTTGGTATATAGATATATTTTGAAGTGAAGTTATTAATATCCACAGTTGACGATTTAGTTTACTGAGTATATATATAGTATATATGTTGGCTAGCCCTTTGCTCTAGCCTGTGAGCCTTGAGAAAAAAGAAGAGTATCAGAAACATATTGTTAGAATGTGGAATGATACATCAATGAATGAAGCTATGTTGATAAAGTGAAGCGGAAGTTAACGCAAAGGATGATAGAGCTGGCTTTAATCGGTAATATAGTGAGATTTTGATTCATAGTATCATCACCTTTATGGGAGGAAGTTTTAATATAAACGTATGAATGCAAAAGTGGGTAGTTGTGATGGGGGCTGTATGTTTTGATGCAAGAACTAGGATGATTTGGGATGGCTTGAAGAAATATCGAAGTGATTGGTCGTAATGTTCGAGAAAGGCGTTTTGTTGACAGGCGATCAATGTATTCTACGCTGAAAGCAGGTTTGGCTGCTTTTTGAGAGTATTTTTTGATTTGAATCGTTTGCGAATCGTTTAGTATGGATAAGTCTCTTGTGCGAACGGATCACATCACCCTTGGTGTATTGCTATGAGAGAATGAGGAAATCCGTTGATAAAGTTCGGTTCAGGACTTGGAGCATTTATGTGTAGTTTTTGACTATGTGTTTTGAGTATATGTGCCGGGGTAAAGATGTAGATTGTCTGATTTGATGGAGAATGGCCTGGGTTACGAGAAGTATGAGTGTAAAGGGTAAGTGATAACCGGAATTTGCCAACGGTAATGATGAGGGAAAGATCTAAGTTGGTGGAGGGTTGATCATGTTGATAGTGTGGTTTTGGGTTATATATGATATAATATATACAGGTTATAGCTAGGGATGGTTATTGGTCTCGGAGTGCCTGAGAAGTATGGAAAATTTGACGAGGTAAAGTTTAATACTGTGAGAGGTTGTGAACCTGAGCACATAATAGGGATTGTAGGAAAGTACAAATGATTTTTATGAAGAGTCTAAAGGCTATGTGTATTGTAGGTGTTAGCTCCGTGCCAAAAGTATTTGATTGTCTGTGATCAAGCTTTTTGATATTTATATGTGTGCTAATATGTCGGAGAGAGACGTATTTTTGATTAATAGGAAGTAGAGGGTTGTAAGTGGTGCAAAAATGTGGGTAGCTTCATTATAAGTGTTTTTAAGTCGTTACTTATACATATTCGGTTAAATTCAGAGAAAGTAGAGTTACGATAGGCAAGTTGTATTAAGTAAACTTATGAGTAAGTTGAGTGAGTGTTGGTAAAGGGGATGAAGAAATGAGGTGAAATAAATAGAATTTGTCAGGGGAAATCGCGAAGATTTGTGTATTGAGAAGTCATTGGGTAAAGTGTGATAGAATGGAGGTGAAGGTGCATGGTGATGTGGAGATGTAATTTTGATGGACTGATTGATAACTGTGTCACTTTCAGATTTCTTTAGTTGAACGTATGTGGATGAAGTAGATTGAGACAAGTAACATGGCAATAGAAGGAGGTAGTATTAATTTGTAATAATCAAAGGATTGGATTGTGTGATTTTTGTCGCTTTTATTAAGAGGTATTTGTAAAGTATAATAGGAATATTGGAGTACGGGTATAGGAATACCTTGTAGGTTGTTGTCTGGACGATGGAGCGAATGCCTGTATTGTTTTTTGTTTGGGTATATCGACTTTTTGGGTGAACAGGGTTGTCGTATATTATGTAGGGAATGAAAAGGATTATTCTAGGAGGGAAAGTTCGTGAGATTGTGAAGGTAAATGCAAGAAGGAGGAATGTGTTGTGTGTGTTGATTTCGTTGTGCATTGGTGTAGAGATTTGAGTGTGGGTGGTCATGTGAAAGAACTGGTTAAGTATACCTGCAATAAGATATATTGTAGGTAATGCATAGAGGAATGTTTCCTAATGGTCGTTGAGTTGCGCAATGTATTTGTTGGGTAATAGGAAGTGTGTAGGTATGGGTAACCATGTAGCCATTTTTGGTGATATTTTTGCGAAATGTTATGTTGTGTGTTAAATATTGTGGTGTAATTTATATCGGACTGATTACGGAGGAAATGCTTTGTCTGTTATACCTGTGTTTCTGTGATTGGCAGTAGTAGGGAATGGCGTTAGGCCAGCACGTGTATGTGACATGGGGCACCGTCTTCTATCATTGAGTGTGTAGAATGTATGAAGTAAGAGAGTGTTATTAATTCCTTGGTTTTAGGAAAGATAGTGATGGTATTGCTAGCAAACGTGAGAGAAGTTGTATAGCAGGGAGAAGTATAAAGGGCATGTATTGAAACACGCGACCTGTGTTAACGAACGGAGATGTAATGCTTTGGTTGATGTATGATGGAGAGTTGAGTTTTGGCTAGTTGACCAAGTGACTGCGAGTGGTAGAGTATTAGGAAGGTAGGTGATGGTAGGGGTCCATTAGATTTTGTGGCCGTACTTCCAGGTTGGGTGAAGGAAGAAGACGCTAAGGATGCGAATAGTGTAAGTAGGAGATGTAGGGCGTTTGATTGCACCAGTAATATGATCGAAAAAGATGTGTAATAATAGAAGAACTCGAATAGTCTGCTCATTAGTTGCTGGCTCTCTGGAGGTTTAAGATAATGTGCTAGCGTAGCGCACGTTGCTGACAATTAAGAAGTGACATGTGTCCTTAGTGAGCCGAGCGCACTACACAATCAGAGATAAAAAGGTTTCAAAATACGATGGTCAGGAGTTTTTCGACCACATGGGGTTAAGCCGGCAGGAACAGTAACGACAACATTTGCGTGCCATGTTCCATACCCTTGCAAATTACGGATGAAACCAGCGCGTAGCAATTGAGATGGTCAATTATATTGTATGGTTTGGCCGTCGTAAGTTTAATGGGGACTTCTCTCCTGTAACATCTGGCCCGTTCTTGTCTTGTCTGCTCTGTTTGCATTTTGAGCTCAAGTTTGTTAACCGCCCCGGCTTGGTTCACCTGAAGGTGATAAGGGCGTTGGAGAAGGTGTGTGCGTAAATTAAGTTTGCCAGTATTTCCTGGTAGGGACATCGAGAATTTGCGGCCAATGCAATTGAGACACAAAGTCTGGATTTGAACCGTGTACGTTCGAGTGTCAAGTGGCGGAAAATAATATATTGACCGAGGACCTGTCTATTGATTAAACACGGGTTATGGATACTACATGTTATTGGTTTGTAATATATGTGTATGGACGTTTGCAGCAGCTGTGGTTCAGAATGAACAAGGAACGATTTCGGACAAGAACCCCTAATAAATGTCTTTCAACGGCCGTGGTAGGTGAAGCCCCTGACAAAATCTCAACCTCTATGGTTATCTTCGGCTTCTACAATATTTACTGTGATCTTCCTTTCTGTTGATATGACTAGCCGCTTTGCAATGCTTATGATTAGGGTCATACTCGTATGGTGCTATTATCATTGGTTCCGTGAGCCGATAGTTAGCTTTGGTTTAGGACTAACGAAGATCCTATATAGCAGCACGCTGCCCGTGTGCTATTGGTTTCTTGATGATAATGTATTTATTTATCTGAGTTACGGGTGTTTGTTTACGCTATATTGTCACATTACCACTGATGAGTATTTTACTACACATATAGTTATTTTGGTGGCCCTCAACTGGGCTACATCACGGCCGACAGTTTGACGTAGACCACCGTAATCTATATATTATTCCTATTACCGTATTATGCCAGTCTTATGGTCTTGCTTACATTAGCGCGTATGTTAGTTCGAGGCTGCCGCCTATCTCAGCGATATCTAAGGAGTGTGCATCTGAGATAAGTGGCGACTAATTTGCAGTACTTTTATGCATGTGAAGATTGGCTGCATGAGATCTGGAGATAACATTAGTTTTATATCGCTACGCGAGCGTCCATTAAATGAGCCACGTGATACATTAACTACGGGAGTCGAAAAAAAAATTGAACACGTATCGAGAAAAGTCTTCTCCATTCGGGCCGTACGGTGTACTTGCCAAATGAACAAATCCAATCCAGAAAAACTTCGCCTCATCCTTGACGCTCTCTTACCAACTCCCATATACTGTCCTCTTGTGCAATTTGAACATATTGCTGCACTTGTCAAGTCAGGGGCAGATCAATGAAGCTAAACTTTTACCTGGTCCAACCATTAGG
This sequence comes from Trachelipus rathkii, assembly GCA_015478945.1. Classification (NCBI taxonomy): domain Eukaryota; kingdom Metazoa; phylum Arthropoda; class Malacostraca; order Isopoda; family Trachelipodidae; genus Trachelipus; species Trachelipus rathkii. The sequence goes on from JABUQX010085718.1 coordinate 4,451, forward strand.
AAAGTTTTGATAAAGATTCGTCCAGACGAGCAAAAGACTTGTCCCAAAAGTGCACATTCATATTATATTAACCTACCAACCATGGCACCAAAATACTCACCGTTTGCTATAACTTAGAAAGATTCAAGATCACACTAAAAGGCATAATACCATAAGAGAATAACAGAAAGGGTATTGTAAAGAAAGCAGTGGTGGCTCGTGGTTCTTGTGCAAGGGGGTGCTGCTTTATATATAATATATATATAATTATATATATATATATAATATTATCTATATATATATATATATTATATATATATATATATATAATAATACTATATATATATATATATATATATATATATAATATATCATATATATATATATATAATATTATAATATATATAGTATATAATAATATTATTAGGCCAGCCTCTAGAAGAGAGGACTAATCCATATCTCAAAAACTACAGATTAGCTACAGGGAAAAGGAATACATTGTTGAAATCCTGGTAAAAAATTTTAGTGCGAAAATGTAAAAAAAAAAAAAAAAAAAAAAAAAAAATTCAATATCTTTAAGAATTTCACAATAGCTACAGGGAAAAGAATTACATTTTTGGGAATCCTTTAAAATTTTAGTAGGGAAATGTAAAAAAAAAATTTAAATAACAAATTTTGCTATTTTTGGGGGGTGGTACATAGCTTGAGCCGGCGGGGACATAGTATATATATTTATTATACTATATATATATATATATTATATATATATATATATTATATACTATAATATATATATATATATAAGTATACTATAATATATTATAATATTATTCTGTAAAGGTATTACACGGCAATGTAAAGGGCTCGAGACGGGGAACACAGGGGGGATCGTTTTCCAATAGTCCCCGTAGGGGAGGGCGGGAGGAACCCCCGCGGACCAACACCCAAATACGCAAAGAGGGGGGTTCCCGGAGACCGACCTTGGGTGGTTGTTTTTTCTCCGGTTGCGTTGATATTGAGGCCGGGGGAATTAGTCCTACCTGTCCGTAGTTCCCCGGACGGCCGAGAGACCCCGACTTCTACCATCGGTGCGGTATACCCTTGGGTATTTCCTTAGTTACTAAAACAAATAAACAAAATTTTTAATGAGAATGCCCCATTCAATCACCGGTATTAAAGGTCTCTAAAAATAGGCTTTCTACTCATATTACTCTAATTATTAACAATATATTTTTTTTATTATACCTTTATTTTTTTTTTTACACTTTCCGTTACTCAATATCGTTTTAGATTCAAAAATGTACTTCCTTTTCCATGTGCTATTTGTAGTCTTTCGAAGATATGTTTTTTTTCTTTCTTACTTTCTTTTTTTTTCTTTTTTTTTTTTTTTACTCATCTTTCCGCACTAAAATTAGAACCCCAGCATTCCAGCAATGGTATTCTTTTTTTCCGGTAGCTGTTAAGATATTTTTTAGAGATATGGATTGTCGCATATCTTCTAGAAGGCTTTGACCATATATAATATATATATATATATAGTATATATAATATATATGTTTATATAATAATATATAATATATATATATATATATATTAATATATTATATATAATATAATTATATTATAATATATATACTATATCCTATATATATATAATATATATAATTGTATATATATATATGATATAATCTTACATTCAATGCGAATGAAATGGTGTTTGAAAAACGATCAGTTAAAATTACAAAAAATGATCGAAACTAAAGAGGATAGGATGATCAAAAAGAAAAAATTATCAGGGCAAGAACAATTCACTTTTTTTGTTTCCAAGCTTACCCTTTAACTTACAGCTACGATCACGGCTGACACACTCTAGCTCGGATTACATAAGTAAATAATTATACGGTATAGAGCTATTTGGGAAACAAAGGAATTTTTGGAAGTTCCTTACTTTTCTATGAGATAAATTGTTAGACAGAAAAATTTATATACTATTTATATAATATATATTAATTATCTATAAACTATATATATATATAATATATATATATAATTATATTATAATATCTAATAATCTTATATAATATATATATATCATATTATATATATAATATATATATATATATTAATATAAGAGAGAGCAGACAGTTACAAGGAAATAACAAATACCTATTTAGTTGTAGTTGTGGCTCCTAGTTTCTCGAAAATTTTTGGGGGGGGCTGCCAGTTCCGACAGTGGCTGTATGGAACGAACGCCGCACCTGAAAAACTACAGGACAAGAACCAGGTACTATTAATAGAATAATAATGGAAAAAAGGAGGAAGGCCTGAAACCTCTAAGCATAGTTTGGATAGACTAATAAAAAAAAGTACACTAATAGCTGACCACACGATCGGACCAAAGTAACTATAAAGTATATAAAAATTTATTCCCAGAAATTTTATGATTCATAGAAAATGCAACGCTAAGTATGAAAGTAAACATTAATTTATTAATACCATAGGGAAAAAGTCGTTTATAAAATACTATTCTTTTCATTTATTATTTAATTTTATCTTCCCTAATTTCATGAATACATTTATTCGAAACCTACAAAGAATTTTAAGTGTTAATTTTTTGAGATTCGGAAAATACGCATTTGTAAATTACAACTAGTGGTTTAATATTCAAGCAAGTAAAGCTAAACTAAGGTCATTGGATTTACATTTTGATAATTCTTTACTGAACTCCGATAAATTTTTTTTTAATTTTTCATCTAAGGTTTTATCAACTAACGAGAAGAGTCCGTACCCATAAAATGGTCATAAAATTACCTGAAGTGCCTCAGCCATGTACCCAAATCTTTTCATAAAGGCCTTGATAAATTAAGAATCATAAATGACGTTATTAAAAGTTTGAATGGTTATAAAGTTTATATATATATATAATATATAATTTATATACCCTATATCCCTATACTATATATTTATATCATTTTAACTACCATATACACTTATATCATTATTATATATATAACACTCTTCACCTATAATACCATTATATATAATTTTTATTGTGATGCAAATTAATATTC
>JABUQX010085719.1:5000-10000 GCA_015478945.1 Trachelipus rathkii
CTCTCCAAAATTACATTTGCCAATGTTTTCCCTGATATCATAAACCGGAACAAATGATAAAAAAATCCTCTCTTAAAGTAAAAGGACCCCTCCATCACCACCAATCGCATTGCCTTACACAAAGTGAAAACTGTTCTGTTTGGAAAATATCCGCTGTTTCATCAGCTAATGCTGAAAAAAATTGTTTTTATTAACTTCTTCTACTATTTTCCTTTATATATGCTGACTAAATGACTATGATTTCATTCTGTATCATCGGACTCGTATACATTGAATTTTTGGACGATACAAGTAAGTGGTTCTTCAAAACCTGGTCACTTCCATTTGCTCGAAACCTTAGAAGGCTTCTAAAATTTCCGTCATTTTCAGCTGGAGTTGATAATTCAATACGTCCATAGTCACCTGAGCCCCTTAATACAAGACCTTGCTGGCCACATAAACGTATAGTTTCAATTATTGGTACAAGTTTTTCTCTATTTTCCTTCACATTTTTCTTATTTTGAGTGTCCAGTTGTTTGTCTATGCTTTCGATTTTTCTGAATAAGAGCTTCAATATTATCTTATATATATATATATATATATATATATATATATATATATATATATATAGAGCAAGTTGGAGGGGGGGAGATATATATATTATTATATATATATATATATATATATATATATATATATATATTTATATATATACAATATATATATATATATATATATATATATATATATATATATATATATATTTTTATGCTATATATATATGAAGGTATATATATATATATATATATATATATAAATATATATATATATATATATATATATTTCCCCCTGGTTTTTCTGCTGAGAAAAATTTCACTCGAAAATTTTAGGGGCTGCAGCCTCATTACAGCTACGCCCCTGACAGGCCGTAATGGGAATTTTCGGGGGCTGTGACTGGCTTGTGGTTACATTTCAAATGAAGTTAAATTATATATATATATATATATATATATATATATATATATATATATATATATATATATATATATATATATATATATATATATATATATATATATATATATAGATACCATATATACACAAAATTACTATATATAAATATATATATATATATATATATATATATATATATATATATATATATATATATATATATATATATATATATATATATATATATATATATTATATAAAATATATATATATATATATATATATATATATATATATATATATATATAAAAATAATATAATAATATATATATATATATATATATATATATATATATATAAGGTCAATTTCAGTTTCCTTGCTTTTTGACTGAGGTGATTCAAAATATTTTTATTGCTGACTTCTGTGATGAGATCTCGATGAATTGACAGCAAAGCAAGACCTGTAATGCGATCCTCTCCAACACTATTCCGTAAATACGTTTTCAGACGCCTTAATGTCGAAAAGATTCTTTCTACTGTTGCGGTGGATACAGGCAATACTGCTAAGATATTCAGGAGAGTAGCAATGTTAGGAAACCTCCTGTCACACTTAGGCAAAGCACCGATCGCAGTTTTTGTTTTTCATTTTCTAGCAGCCATTTACGCTGCCAGAGACACCACTCTCCATTTAGTGTATCCTCGTGAGGGTCTGGAAGGTCGTCTTTATAAAAGAGGATGCTTTTTCAATATGCTTATAAGGTACATTGCACTTTCTGGTAAAATATACTGAAGTGAAATAATACTGGTTTCATGCGAGAAAATCGATCAGTCAACGTAGAAAAAATCAGATCATCAATAAACGGAATAAAAACTGAAATGCGGTAATATGATTCGGGATCTGATGTAGGCACATTACAACGATATTTCTGGAACTTCGTAGTTTTTGGAATTGTTATTTCAATACCTAAGCTATACATTTTTAGCTTGTGTGAATATGGTTTTAAACTCTGTGTCTGCATTTTGTCTATCTTTTTCGAGAAGTTGAATAATGTCTTTCACTAAGTTTATTGCACTGACAATGTCCAAATGGACACTCTGTAACTGTTTTGACAAGGTGTAGGTTATTCCAAGAAATTTACTTAAAACGAATAATGTTATTATAAATTCAAATTTCTGATTGAATTTAACAACGAGTTAACTTTTCTGTGATAATTCACCAGGTCGTTCTTTATTTCTTTCAATGACGCAAGTATTGGCTCAAGTCTCTTTAAGGAAAACCGCTTCATGCCGTTCACACCATCTAGTTCTCGCACATCTTTTGATCCTCTTGTTCATTTTGGTTACTAGAAAACTCTTTTATTTTTATCTTTAAGTTTGTGCTCTTCGACTCGATCGAAAAAAGGGCATATTTCAGAGATGAATCCTAAGACCTTTCAAATTGCCTGAAGTTTAGAAGAGTCTGAGAGACATAAATTTAAACAATGTGCTACAAAATGTGTGTATAGAGCTTTAAGATACTCATTCCGAATAACAGATAGCACTCCTCGGAATTCGCCTCACATGGAAGAGGCTCCATCATATCCTTGGCCTCTTAAATTTTCGAGTTTTAAACCAAGATAGCCGAGTCTCTCTAAAATTACATTTGCCAATGCTTTCCCTGAGATATCATAAACCGGAACAAATGATAAAAATCCTCTCTTAAAGTAAAAGGAGTATCACCTCCATCACCACCACGTACCTTACACAAAGTGAAAACTGTTCTGTTTGGGAAGTATGTGCTGTTTCATCAGCTAATGCTGAAAAAATTTGTTTTTATTAACTTCTTCCACTATTTTCCTTTGTATAAGCTTACTAAATGACTTTATGATTTCATTCTGTATCATCGGACTAGTATACATTGAATTTTTGGACGATAGAAGTAAGTGGTTCTTCAAAGGCCTGGTCCTCCATTTTGCTCGAAACATGAAGGCTTCTAAAATTTCCGTCATTTTCAGCTGGAGCTGATAATTCAATACGTCCAGACTTGAGCCCCTTAATGCAATACCTTGCTGGCCACATAAACGTATAGTTTCAATTTTATTGGTACAAGTTTTCTCTATTTTCCTTCCCATTTTTCTTATTTTGAGTGTCTAGTTGTTTGTCTAAGCTTTCGATTTTTTTCTGAAAGAGCTAATATTATCTTATTTATATATATATATATATATATATATATATATATATATATATATATATATATATATATATATATATATATATATATATATATATATATATATATATATATATATATATATATATATATATATATATATATATATATATATATCTATATTTCTAACTATATAACTGCTACTATATATATATATACGTTTGTATTTGTTTTCTGCTGAAAAAAATTTCACTGTCGAAAATTTCGGGGCTGCAGCCCCCTCAGTGCTACGCCCCGGGGCCATATCCAATACTTTGAACCTAAAATGGAGAAACAGGTTCTCAAATGGCGAAATTAACTTCGACATATGTGGAGTTGAAGAAGACCTGATACACTTCATTTGTATCTGTCCAGAATATGAAGATCTTAGAATTAACTCCATTGAACTCCAAAGACCACATGCAGAAGACCTAAACGAGGTTGCTGGGAGATGGCTATTTGAATCTCACAACATAGAGGAAGTTAAATACATTTTGGGGAAGATGTGGGGAAGAAGAGAAAAAAGGATGTCTTCAACAAATGGCAATAACGACGGTGATGATGAAAATGGGAATAACAATAGTAAAATTTACAAGTAATTATATCGTAATAATAATAATAATAATAATAATAATAATAAGAATAATAATAATAATAATAATAAACTTAACAATACAGTTTTATTTTATTAAACATTCACACGTATAATATATGTAATAATAATAATAATAATAATAATAATAATAATAATAATAAAAATAATAATAATAATAATAATAATAATAATATCCACACATCATAGAATAATAATAATAATAATAATAATAATAATAATAATAATAATAATAATAATAATAATAATAATAATAATAATAATAATAATAATAATAATAATAATAATAATAATAATAATAATAATACTGTTAAGTGTAAGAATAAAATAAGTGTAATAATAAAATAAATAATAATAAATTAATTAATAATAATATTTATAGGGATAAAAATTAGTGGTGGTAGTGATAGAGCCACTGGTAATATTGAGAAAGGTGCTATTATTTATAAGACAAATAAATATTCTATAAAAAAATGCATCAAAATTTTATAATAAAAGGGTGATGTTGGCAGTGCTGAAGTCACTAGAGGTTGTTATATAGTGTTACCAAAATTGAAAATTATTCTCTTAAGTGCAGTGAAATTATCATAATGAAATAATATATAGTCTTGGCTATTTTGATATTTAACAATTGTATTAATGATATATATATATATATATATATATATATATATATATATATATATATATATATATAATATATATATATATAATAATAATAACCATATATGTAATATATATATAATAATAATAATATATATATCATATAATATATATATATATCAATATGTATGATTTATATATGTATATAATAATATATATATATATATATATATATATATATATATATAATATATATATAATAATAACAATAATAATAATAATAATAATAATATATATATATATAATATAATAACTATATATAATAATATATATATATCATATATATAATATATAACATATATATATACTCATATATATATTTATATATATATATATTTCGTATTATTGTCTTTATAATTAGATGATACATTAACTGCCTCAAATGAAATGATATGTCGGTGATTAAAGATAGTCACTTAATGTTTACAATATTTTACTATAAATATAATCTAGATAATTTCAGAAATTGTATATTTGCTTTTTTCTTTTTTCTTTTTATATTTTTATACAATTTAACAGGAATTTTAGGAAATTGCATGTATATACTCCTTTTAATCTCATTAATTGTAAGTTTGCACAATTTTTTTTAATTTTTATCTTTAT
>JABUQX010085719.1:15000-27500 GCA_015478945.1 Trachelipus rathkii
TATATATATATATATAATATATATATATATATATATATATATATATATATATATATATATATATATATATATATATATATATATATATATTGTGGCAGGTTTTCACTCCCACCACAATAGAAACGAAAAAAACCTCTACTCACTAGTCTCCACTCCTAAGTGAGTTCTGATTCTCTTCAAGAAGGGCACGACACTGGGGATGATGTCTCCTCAAAGTCCGCGCAATCTTCTTTGTTCTTGTGCTGTGGGAAAAGAAATATAATTGAAAGGCGCAGTGGAATTTTATTATTGTCGTTTGTTGCTCTGCTAAGTGACTTATGCTCTTTTTACCTTGCTATATTGTTATTCTTGTATTTCCAATCTTTACTCTTTCTCTTCACAATTTCTACTTCGGCTTATCCTCAATCTGATTAATTGAATCTTCGTTTTGTTTTCTCAATAATATCCTGCCTCCTTTTAACTTCCTCTTTCTTTCTTTCTTCCTTTATTCCTATTAAAAATATATATCCACGGAATTACCTTATTCGCAAAGAGAACTTTGTATAATCAAAATTGGATTTTTAAACAGGTCTATTTGCATACTCACCATTATGAACTACCTTTTTCAATTTTTCTTTAAACTTACTCCGGAATCTCCTGCTAGGAAAAACAACTAAACGATTTAAAACAAGTTTACAAAATTTTATTCTTTCTTTCTCCTTTCCTCTTTTTCTTTTTTTTTTACAAAACCCTATCTAAGTAGTTTTATGGGATTACTCCCGAATATATATATGTGTACATATATATATCCACAAATATAAAAAAAAGAATGATTTATAAATATAATATGGAAATAGATAAATAATGATAAATGAAATATATAAATAATATAAAAATATTATATACGAAAATAAAAAAATTTCTTTCTTTAGGTATACATAAATATACAGGTATCTTTTTACTCTGTATAAGGTAAGTGCGGTATTGATTTTTCCCTTTTATTAATTGCCTATTTTTTTTAGGTGCAGATTTTTGTCTTTTAATGTAGGGTGGTGAAGGAATGAAAAGATGAAATGAAAGATGAGGATGATTGGGGCGAAGATGAAAAAGGGTGAAGGGTGAAAATCAGTGGGCTTCAAGCTACCTCTAGTGTTTTGTTCTACTTTTGGTATGTATATGTAAATCTATTTAGTATACACAGACATTGGATAAAAAATAATAATAATAATAATGATAATAATAATAACAATAATGATAATGATAATAATAATAATAATAATAATAATAATAATAATAATAATAATAATAATAATAATGATAATAATAATGATGATAATAATAATAATAATAATAATAAAGATTATTGCAAGAACAATACAATCTTCTCTCCTTCCTATTACAGAATTATACCATTAGCTCGTGGACTTTAATTAAATGTGATGAAAATATTATTACCTGAGGTGCGGTCATGATAGTAGTACCGGCCTCAATAACAAATCTGATGGTTCAACTACTCGTAATTTTGAAAGGGGAGAGTTCTGGAACTCTTCCCGCCTTTAATGCGTATAGTCGTATTGATGACAACTGGCGGACTTGAAAAGATGTCCGGATATGGTTGAGTCAATGTCTTGTGGTTATGAACCCGTACCTGTCAACAAAATCCACATTTAATAATACATTCCTTTCATTTATTCTCGCTTCTCTCCACCTAATCCACGGTCAATCAAAAATCCCTATCTTCTTTATCATTAATTTGCTTCCTACCAATCATTAATACAACAAATAAAGCATCCTTACCCTTTTATAAGGGAGAAGGTCTTCTTCGGATACTTCTTTCTTTAAATGTTTGTCTTTCTTGTAGATCTGATTTTATTTTGTTTTCTCTTCTCTTCTCTTCTTTTGGAGGGAAACGTTATCTCTTTGTTTTATTTTTATTTTTAAAATCTTTCTTGGTTTTCGTTTCCTCCAACTAAAATCCTAACTGAAAAAGATGGTGGGAAAGGAACACGGTGAAATGAAAACCATCGCATTCCTCCCCACCCGTCAACACCGGTGTTGACGGGCCATCTTACACTTTACTCCCCATCTTTCCAAATTCCACTCAACCCATGAAAACTTCTCTCTTTAGTAACATAAACACAAAATTCGGCTTTCCATAAAAAAATTAAAGAATAAAAATTTGTCTTGTCTGATCAAAATTTAATTAAAGAATAAAAACTTGTCTTGGTTCTCAAAACTACCCCTTTCTGGGTACAAAAATAATATTGTCTCTTTTTAAAAAAAATCTTTCTCAATAAAAATCAAACGTTCTTGTTTAAAAATTCCATGATGAGTAGATACTGGGTTCTACTCATCACATATACTGCGAACCCTCCTTTTGACTTCCTCCAGGGACAGCTCCTGGCCATAAGCCATCATAAATCCCTGGATTTGTACGAGAGACGTTAATACTCTCTCTCTAAACGCAGTCTGAGCCTCCAGGGACCCAGCCACAGATGGGGATCTAGTGACTTCAGGAGCCACCGATGATGTTGAACTTCGCGACTGAGATGAGGCAGGTCGCTGATAAGGAGTAACCCTTGTTCTCCTTGTAACCGTACGGCTCCGGCGTTCCACCAACACAGCTGCTGTTGTGCCGATAATGTTGGGATCCAAATCCCCGAATCTTATTGGGGAGTGACTCTGGGCGCGAGGGGCAACAATTTCTACCTGCACCCCTGGAACTTCCACATAACCGGGCTGAACTACTTGTTCCGAACTTGGCCCTGCCACGGATAGATCATTGGGCTGATGCGAAAGTACCTGTCTATTGGTTTCTTCCTCACTGGCTTCGCTAACCACCACCATTTCTTCTATCACCTCCTGCACTTCTGGGCTAGCAACTACAGCAACTTCAGGAGTTACTGCTATTTCGGGGATTACTGCTGGTGCTTCTCTAACCACTGACCTCATTTCCTCACCAAAGAATCCCAGAGATCGCATCCTTACAAAGATCTTTCACCGCGCGCCCCGGATGTAAACCATCCCTTAAGAACCCCTGCTCCCCCAGAGTATACACTTGTCCCTCCATGAATTGTTTAATGTTTTGCTTTTGACCTGACACTTCAGAAGCAGCGTACATTACAGGAAATGAACACTTATTGTGCCAGGTAACTATCGATCTTCTCAACTGCCGGATATGCGAATGCATGCGGTTGGCTTGCGCATGCAGAACTCGGTCTGAATACTCAGGTGCCCCATTGTACACATCTTGTACCCTCCTCGGGTACCTACTCACCAGCCGCCGGTTATATTCCACCAGATCGAGGAACGGTGGAATCCCCAAAATCACTTGCATGTGAGGGTTTATACTGGCACATTTTTGCGAGAACCGTGAGAATCTCTGTGCAAAATCCTCATTTTGATAAGTAAAATTTGCTGTCTCAACCCAATAACCCTCCGGTCGGTTAAAGGGCCCAGGAACTTGTAATTTCGTCTTACTATATGCCTCTGGGATGAGTGTAAAAATGAACAAGTGGGTGTAGTGTGGCTGTACGATTTCAGAAATCATATCGTGGAACCAGGCTAGGTTCTTCCCCGGGTAAGATTCAAATACTACTGTAGCTCCAGGCAGCAATTCATTCGTATAGGCATTTTTAAGATCCTGCACCCACGAGTGCCCCAGGACCAAAATCTGAAAAAGAAAAAAATAAACTCATTTAATTAGTCAGTTTAATAAACTTTTATTTGTTTTAATTTTTCCCTATTTAGTTAATTATTTGAATCCCCCCCCGGGTATTAGTTTATTTGTCTAAATTGTTATTTGTATGATTGTCTTTTATTGTTTTTCATTTATGTTTAATGTTTTTGTTATGATTTACGAATGTTACATTGTCTACTAAAAATTTATTGTTTTTCATTTATTTAATGTATTTCCTTTATTTAGGTGTTCATATTATGTATTATTGTTTTTCGTTTATGTTTATTGTTTCTGTTATTATTTATTTCTGTTATTGTCTTATTCATTTACGTGTCTTCATTATGTTGTATTTATTGTTGTAATTCTTGTGCTTTTTATGTATGCTGTTATGGTGTGTTTGTTTTCATTTATTTTGATATTTTCATTGTTCTGTTTGTTATAATTTTTTTTCTTTCTTTATTTTGTTGTTGTTGTTATATTTTTTTTCATTTAAATGGTTATTGTTACTGTTAAGGATTTCATTATTATTTTCACATTACTCCCATTTAGAATTCTGTTTTCATTATTTTTATGTTTGTTATTTTTATTATGATGTAATTTCATGTTTTGTTTTTTTTTTCTTGTCATTTTTATTTATTTTTTTTTTTTGTTTTTGTTACCTATATATATTTTGTTATTTTCATTAAATTTTTTTTTTATTTATATTTTTTTTCATGTACATTTATTTTTATTTAAATTGATGTTTTAATAATTTTTATTTAATTCGTATTATGTTCTGTGTTGTTATTATTTTTATTGTTATTCTTATTTTATTGTGTTTATTATTTATATGTGTTTGTTTTGTTTTTGTTTATGTTTTTATTTTTATATATATGGTGTTTTTATTATTTTTAAATTATTTGGTTGTTTTTCGCTTTCGCTCTATCATATACGGGAAGACTAACGGTAAGTCTTGACATAACCCTCTCGATCGAGTATATGGACGCTCACTTTCCGTTCTTTGTGATTTCAATTCAGCTAATCTATTTCTAAATAAGTCAGTACTATCTTCAAATCCCTCGAAAGAGACGTCGTCAGGAGGAGAGTTTTCTTTCTGTCCATCCTGTTCTATATTTAAATAATTTTCTGTTTCTGTTTCTTCAAAAATAGGCAACCCTACTACAGGGGTAGAATATGCCTGAATATATTCTTCAAACACTTTATCTGTTGGTAAAGATTCCCTAAAATCCTCTTGTGGAGCTTGCAACGACTCCCAACGACAAAATGCTTCTTCTATCAAATCAGATGCATCCCACTGCAAATATTCATTGACTTCTTCTTCTTCAGCTGATTTTACTATATTACTCACATCTCCGTGTGATCCGTTTTCCTTTTCTCTTTCAATTATCTTTTCCAATTCCAAGTTTATCCTTTGCTGTTCTTTTATTAATCCTACAAAACTTTGTTTAACCTCACTTAATATTCTGTCGTCAACGGTGAAACCCTCGAAAGAGTCCTCGTCATCACTGTCATCATCTTCCCACTCTAACTCTACTGGTTCTAACGATTCCATATCTATTTTCTCTTGTCCGAAAACCTCTTCTAATTCCCTTTCGTCTATGTCTGCTGCTCCCTTACCCTTGACATATCTTTGAAATACTGGATTATTTGTTAAATACTCAGGAGGCATTTTCCATGGTCGCAACTGTCTATGATGAGCCTTATATTGCCTTCCATCCTCCGGAGATCGTAACACATATGTGACATGATTGTCATTTACTTTTATAATTTCATAAGGCCCATGATACCTAGGATCAAATTTATTTTTCGTAAGATTTCCAGGGAGGTGAACCTTTAAACCTACCATTTGATGGACTTCATACGGAACGAATCGAACATGACTTTCCGTCCAGCATTCTTCCTCCACAGGTAAAGGGAGTCCAGTTCTTAATTCATGTGCCTTTTTCAAGATATTTTCACAAGGAGTTAAGTTCGTTTCCGTATGCGTTGTATGATTATAAACTAACAAGACCTGTGCCAATTCTTCATCCCATTTATTTGACTTCTTTACTGACATTCTCAGATATTGACTCAGGGTGCGATTTACCCGTTCGACCGCGCCGTTAGAAGATGGTGTATACGGAGTTGTTAGTACATGTTTTATTTGTTGTTTCTTTAAGAGTTCCTCAAACTCCGGTCCAATAAATTCTCTACCGTTATCAGTAAGAAGCCTCTCAGGGAACTTTTGCAAAAATGGCAGTATTCGGTGTTGGAATGCATTTGCGACATTTATACTTTGTTTGTTTCTTATGGGAACAGCAGCCACCCACTTCGTGAAATGATCCACCATCACTAATGCATAATTGTTTCCCCTGGTAGAACAGGGAAATTGGATCAAATCCATTGCTACTAATTCAAATGGTCTTGAAGTTACGATTTTAAGAGTGGGCGGAACATAGAGAATATTCGATATTTTGCAAGCTTGACACTTGTTACAGGTGGTAGTGATGTCATTACAGATAGTAGTTATCTTTGGGTGCCATACCCAGTTTATCAATAAAGAATGTAATTTGTGCTTCCCAATGTGGGCAAACATCCAATGAGCTTTAATAGCTACCTCAGTTAAATAAGTTTTGGGGACAATGAGAGCGAACTCTCCCGTAGGAGAACTCTCTATATAACGATCATTTTAAAGTAGATATATCTTACTTACTCATAGCGAATGGTGTAGCGGACATAAATGGCAGTTTTTTCTTAACGCATGTGCATTCTAATCGTCTCAAACTGTATAATTAGATCTTGTGCAATTTGGTCTAATATTGTCATGCTGCGAGTTTCTAAAGATCGATTATACTTATCTGAATCGATTACTAATATTGAATGAATTTTTGGATCATCTGGTATTTCAGTCTCTACTCCCCACCGGTGTTTTGGTTACTCATGGGAACTACTTTGTCAACCAAGCGGTATTTTCCTGTCAGCTTTACCTTCCTTCCTCCATTGCTCATCCAAACAAATCCTTTCCTCATTTTTCGGATGTTACTAAATGTTAGCGACTTGGGGATCACTACCTCCTCTTTATTTAGCGGCGTGCACTTGGAAGGCCCACCAGAGATTGTAATCGGACTCCTCCAACGGCACAAAAAGATGAAAAATACTTTTCTCTGTATCTAATCCAAATTTTAAGGGTTTCGTGTCCCCGTAATACATCCATACCTGTACTTTGTATAATTTCGTAAATGCCAATATGGCTTGAGTTATTGGAAATTGACCCGCCTGTTTCATTAGCTGTAACCTTTTTGTTATTTGCCTAGATTCTTCCCAGCTGGTAACCCTATTTCCTATTTTCCAATAGCTCCGACGCAAAAAAGAGTGTGACTTTTAAATGATGTTCCATCGACCCATACAACCCCACCGAAAAAGCCTGGAAAAGCGAATCTCCTCCTCCAGGAATCTTAATTTCTGAAAACCCCCCAGGGATGGCGTCTAATAGCAATGCTTCATACTCTTCGGATGTTTCTCCTACAGGAGATCTTGACAAAGCGTCAGCCACGACGTTTTCTCTACCTGGAATATAACGCAGCTCATAATCAATGTCGTTAATTTCCTCGAGCGTGCGAGCCACCCGAGCATTCACCAATGGCATACTGTGCAAATATAAAAGTGGCTGATGGTCAGTAAAGATGACCACTCTTATTCCATATAGGAAAGGTTTTAATGCCCTCACAGCCCATCGTATAGCAGCTACCTCTTTTTCCGTTGTACTGTAGCGTTGTTCAGCTTTATTGAAAGTGGTTGAAATAAAAGCGATAGGACGTTCTTCACCAGATTGTGTCTGAGCGAGACACGCCCCTGCCCCGACATCAGAGGCATCCACATATAATAACAAGGGTGCTGCTTTCTCTGTACGATCTGGGTACGACAGGATCTGTGGCGATGTAAGTGCTTCCTTTAATGCCTCAAACGCTTTCTGACACAGGGCTCGGTCCATTTCAGTGTCTTGTTACTTAATAATGCAAAAAGGGGTTTCGCAATTTCTGAGCAGTGCGCTATATGGCGCCTATAGAAGTTGACCATTCCCAGAAATTGCCTCAATTTACGAACGGTGGTCGGTACGGGAAATTGCATATACCTTGTAAATTATTTTCTAACGGAACCATTCCATGCTCTGATCTCAGTTGTCGCTAGGTATTTGTAACTTCTTGCGGAGAAAGGAAGTCTTGGCCGTGTTTATTTATAAGCCAGTTTCTTCAACAAGCAGGATAGAAGCCTTTTCCAAATATTTCCAATGCTCGGGTGTCGTAGATGTTTTCAGCTTACAGATCAGCGACATCAATCCAAATACCATGCACTCATTCCAAGGTATATGTGTGCCAAGGCATATCTCATTCCACGGTTGTGAAACCGTTGCAGGGCCGTTTTTCCACGCCCGAAGCGGCATTCGCAAGAGACTCGCCTACATGTGACAATGTGGGAGTCGTAAAAGAGTCTTCTGCAATCTTGGTCTTCATCTCAACTGATAATATCTTTTATTTTAAGTCCTATATCTTGTAAAGAACTTCATCCCCTTGAGACTGAAAAACAACATGTCGATCAGATTTGGGCTAGGCAAAGTCTACTCCCTTGTGATTTTATTAACTCCCGATAATCAATACATAGTCTGATCGACCCATCTTTCTTTCTGATTTTGGAACCACTGGGGCTGAATATGGGGATTTGGCCTCCTTTGGATGATTCCCTCGTCCTGCAGCTTTTTTCAATCTGCCTCGATTTTCTCTAAAGCAATAGCGGCCTTGTAACCGTCTGACTTGGCACTTGCACCGGATCCTCAGTTAATGTTTCGATTTTATGTTGATAACATTGGTGCCATGCACATCAAGAATCTCCTAACTCGAGACAGAAAGGATACTGTTCTAATAACTTTAAATTACTTGTTCTCTTTGTTTCTGGTGTTAATTCCGCTCTTCCAACCTAAATGCGCTTTGCTCAAGTTTTCAGGATTCCACTCCGTATATTCGTTGGGACCCTGCTCATCCAACTCCACTACATTGACAGTGGGATCCTCCACTGTAACTTCTTCTATCCTACCTACAATTGATCCTTTCTTTAACCGCCTTGTTTGGTCACTATCATTTTGTAAAATCACTAAAGCTCTATCGCCAGAAAAATCCATCAACATATGTTCTAATTTTACCGTTTTTGGCAATCCTTGCCATGCCTCCACAACGACAGGTTGCTTCATTAGTCTTTTTCCTTGTCTTTCCACTTCTACTATCATACACCTTTTTGGTTCTAAATTTACCGCCTCAACTAATGCACAGGTTTCTTCCCTGGGCAATCCCTGTCTCATGTCCACTGCTACGGTTTGTACATAATTCCCACGCCTGATGACTAATTCCCTATGGTACAAATCCGGCAACAGATGTTCCTGCTTTAAAATATCATACCCTAAAACTAGATCATACTCAGTTAGTTGGTCTGGGACCACAACAAAGCGACTCGGCTTCAAGACATAATTAGTGGACAATCTTAGGGCGATTGTAACTTCTCCTAACACGGGAAACCTAACATTACCTATCCCAGTAACCCCTCTAAACGCGGTGGGAAAAATAGGGCTTACTTTCTTATCTAATAAATGAAAACAACCCGCCGATATTAAACTTACCTCCGCTCCGGTGTCTACAAACGAGATAATCGGTTCCATTGGTGGTTGATCCACGAGCGTCACTTGCAAAATAAGGGTCTTCTCTCTGGAGCTTTTATAATATGATATCTGATGATGGTTTCTGGTGTCAACTTCTTCTGGTTCTTCTTTTTCTCTATTTCTTTTTCTGGTGGAGATTCTTTTCTCTCAGTTTCTGGTGGAGATTCTTTTCTCTCATTAATCACATTACGTTCATTGTCGGACATCATTTCCATCATTAAAAACTCATTCTGTCGGTTGTATTGCCATCCTATACAAAATTATCCGTCTAGTTAATTTTGGTGATCTAATGTCTACGTATGGCATTGATTTACCAAACCGTGAGGTAGAGAAGCTAGATGCGCAGTCACTTAGGGGTTCCCGGCCTCTCTTGGTACTTAATAGGTGTTCCATGTGCGGGATACCTGTTGCTCACATAGCATAAACGTGGGGATACTGCTAATATGATGTGGCTGATAACAATAATCTCGAGTCTCGGAGAACTCCTGGTGACTCTCCCCAGTGAATCACACTCCTCTTGAAAGTGAATATCCCCATACTGAACGCTATTTCATTCGTTATTGACTTTGGCTGGTGGTGGTTGCTGTTGTCCTGTTTTGACTTTCTGACATGAAGCCTTCCATGCCAGAGACCCTTCGTTTCCCGAACGCTGTGTACAGTCCTTACCTAAATGATCCCCTTGGCAATAGGGACACGTTATTTGGGGTTTCGCAGTTTGTCCTCCCCTATTTGGGCAATTTCCTACCTGGTGACCTACTTCCTTGCATCTCAAACACCGGTTTTGCTCCAAATAACATTCCTCAATCAAATGGCCTCTCTTGCCACAATACATGCACAAGGGCCTGGTCCAGCAATCACTCATGGTGTGACCCCTCTTTTTACAATGAGTGCAGCTAGGAACCGATGAACCATTGTTATTATTTCGCTGTTGATAGCCTTGACCTGATCTTTGTCCATTTCTGAATTTTCTCGATGGAATGTTTCCTGCCGGTTGACTATATCTCTGTGGTGTATAAGTATTGTTATTTGTTCTTTGAGGTACATCTCTGGGACCAGCACCAACAGCAGCAGTCTGATAACTTTCTACATAACCCTGGGGTGACGATTGCATCTGTGTCCGCCTACAACAACACATTCCCTCATAATTACTGTACGTGTGGGGCGCTTGCTGGTTTGACGAAGGTATGGTGGACATTTGCATTGACTTTGTTAAGTCAATTACTTCCATGACCTGATTTTCTTTCTTCGCTTGTCCTCGATAAACTTTGTCCACCATAATCACTAATTGTTCCCAAGGAATCCGACAACCTTGAGTAATTTCCACTCCCATCAACGCATCTTCAACTCTGATCTTAACCGTTTCTGGCACGCTATCCATAAACTTTTCCCTGACCATGGGCATTTTCCTTACTTCATTTCCAGGAAACGCTCGCTGAGCCCAACCCCAGCAATCACAAAGCAAACAGGACGGGACATCTTCTCCTCTGAATCATTTTTTGGCCTGATTAAATCTCAGCGGGCTCAGTGTTGATCTTTTTCTTCAATTGTTCTCGGAACCACTGCAAAAGTTGGGCATTTTACTAATCCATATTCGGCCGATGTTGCTGCAACGATGTTATACGCTTCCAAGGCAGAGCCCTGGAGGTGATTTCCCAACAATGCAACCATCCCCTCTGCTGATCCAGGATACTGTGTCTCACAGAAATGTTCAAACCTATCAAAGAATTGCACCATAGTCTCACCTGTTTCTAATCTGAATTTCCCTGGTGGTATTATTTTCTTGGGCTTGGTATCGACCGCCATAGCGGCCATCAACGTGGTCATTTTGTCCATCAGCTCGCTATTCTGTTTTAGAATGTCCTGCAGGAATTTAGAATCCACAGTCACCATTGCAGGACCCGGGACTCCATTCTGACTATTTGTTGACTCATTCTGGTTCTGCTGATTCTGATTTTGTGGTTGGACGTGATCATTCGGCGGAGTATCTCCTTCGGTCTTTTCCACCAACTCATTCATTCCGTCAGTCATGCTGACTTCTGTTGTTGATGACAGTGGCGGCTGGGGTTTATCTACCCTCAGCGGCAGAGCTAGTCTTCTCCTCAGCAGAACAACTACGCTCTGCTACCACTTTATGTGGCAGGTTTTCACTCCCACCACAATGAAAAATGGAAAAAGAACTTATACTCACTAGTCTCTATCCTAGTGAAGGTCTACTTCTTCCAGGAAGGGCGCAGCACTAGGGGCTGATGTGACTCCTTAAGGTCTGCACCGTCTTCCGAGCCTGTGGGAGATAAAAATATAGTTGAAAGGCGCAGTGGAATTTTATTGTTGTCGTTCGTTGCTCTGCTAAGTGAACTATGCTCTTTTTACCTTGCTTTATTTTTGTTGCTGTTAGTATCTTTTGTCTGTCTGTTTTCATTCCAATGTTCTTTCTCTTTTTATCTTCGCTTATGTTTCCGCTTGTTATTCAGCTAGCCAATGTATATGTTTATCCTCTTTATCCTCTTCCCATATCCTTTTATCTTTACTTTCCCTAGTCTTCTATCTCTTCGGTTTATATCTATAAAGATGTCAGAATTAAAATATCGATTCTAAACAGGACCTCTGATATCGGCAAGATAAGTCAGTGTTACAACTATAATCAAGTTAAGCACCAAAATTAAAGGAACGACAATACTCACCACTTAGCCAAACCTCTCGTTGCAAAACCTACTCAGCCGCTCTCCATCAGGCTAATAAAAATCTAAAACGATTATCTCAAATATACAAAATCTTTATTTCTTTCTCCTCTCCTTTCCTTTGCTTTACACAACCCTAACTAAGTATTTATGGGATTTCCCCGAATATATATATGTTTACATATATATATCCACAAATATATGAAAAAAAGAATGATTTATAAAGATAATATAGATATTGATGAATAATAATATAACAGATAAAGATAATATAAATAGATATATGTTATAAAAATTAGAAAAAAAAATTATTTATTCAGGTATATACATGTGACACACACACATACATAGGTATCATTTTATCGTATACAGTAAGTATTGTTTATCTTTATTTATTTATCTACCCCTTTAGTTATGTGCGTATTGTATGTACTTCCCAGTGTTTTTCAGGGTCGTGGATGAAAAGATGAAATGAAGGATG
>JABUQX010085719.1:37500-42500 GCA_015478945.1 Trachelipus rathkii
TTTTGGTTTGAGTTTTGGAATTATGAATGCTTGCTTCCAGATTGGGGGTATGTAGTTGAGCTGCCATGATTTGTTAAAGATTTCTGTGATTAGGAGAATTGTTTTTTCTCCAAGGTGTTTTAAGTGTAGGTTGGATATTGAGTCTGGACCTGTCGCTGTTGAATTTTTGAGGGTTTTAATGGCTTCTATTGTCATGTTGGTTGTGAATGGGGGTATGAGGGTGTGGTCTAATTGGAGTTTTCTGAGTTGTTTTTTTATTTTCCTGTTATCAGGGTGGGTTGGTTTTCGAGAGATGTTGGCATAGTGTTTAGCGAGACTGTCTGATTGTTGTTTTGGGGAAGGGAGGGAGTTGTTGGGTAAAGATGGGGATTCGTGGGATTGTGGGGGGTTGTTTTGAGAGTTGTTTAATTTTTTAATGACTTGCCAGGTTTTCTTATTGTCTAAGCGTGAGATGTTATGTTGTAAGTATTCTGAAAACTTATTGGTAGTATTGATAGTTATGAGGTTAGAGATTTGGGTGTTTAGGTTTGTTATTTGGTTAGAAATGTGTGGGGTGTACGGGTTGAGTTTTCGAAGGGAGTTTCTTTGTTTAATGAGTTGGTTGATCTCAGGGTTGAGTTTGGGGTTGTATGATTTCCTGTGGCCTTTGGGTATATAGAGGTTTGCTGATTTAATGATTGTATTGTTTAAGTGAATAATGGAGGTGTGTAGGGAAGTTGTGTCGTGGATTGGTATTGGGTTAATATGGGTTTCTATATGGTTAGTAAATGCGGGCCAGTTTGCTTTTTTATAGTTAGTGTATGTAGGAGTCTTTTTTTGTGGGGATTGATGAGGGGAGTTTAGAGAAATAAGAATAGGAAGGTGGTCCGATTGTAAGTCAGTAACAGTGTCCCAGGTTAGTAGGGGATGTAGGGAGGGGGAACAGAATGTAACGTCTGGGGAAGTAGGGGATTGGTTAACTTGGGGAGGGATACGGGTGGGGAGGTTTTTGGAGTTAAGGATATTTAGGGATTCCAATTCGTTAAGGATATGGTTGCCTCGGGGGTCAGAAGGGTAATCTTTGTACCATGCTGTGTGGTGGGCGTTGAAATCGCCTCCGAGGATGAGATTTGGGTATCTGGTTATAATTGATAGTGGGGGTGTGAGGTTGTTTGGGAGGGGATTTGGAGAGGTGGGGTGGCGAATATAGAGATTGAAGATGTTATAGGTGGTCTTGTTCAGGAGGATGGAGCAAGATTGGGATTTTATCAGTGCTTCTGGAAACAAAATGGAGGTGTCGTTAGTTGTATTGTGGTAAGTGATGTTGTTATGGATCAGTGTTAAGAGGGAGTGTTGTGGGGGGTCGGAGGGGGAGTAGATGGCGTCATAACCGTAGAACGTGGGGAGTGGGGTGTTTAGGGGGAGGGAGGCTTCTTGGATGATGGCTATGTGGATGTTATATTTTTTAAGGAAATGGTTAAGTTCTATAGCTTTATTGGTTAGGCCGTTAATATTTAATTGTAATATGTTAAGTTTTAGGGGGTTAGTTATAGGAGGGGGAGGATTTTGAATGATAGTGGGAGGGTTACAAGTTGCACAGGTGAAGCCTGGGTTATTTCTGGGGATAGTTAGAAATGGGGAGCAGGTCAGGTGAATCCACTCACGGCAACCTACACATTGAATGCTGTTTAATCCAACTCGTTGTTGACAGATGGGGCAGTAATATCTAGGGGGACCCGGGTTTCTCTCGACATCACCCGACCGAAGGAGAAGCAGTCCCTTCACCAAGAAAAAAGAAACAGACAGAAGAGATAGATTAGAGATATTTTTGAGTGGAAGAGCTAATGAAGACAGAAAAACAAAGAAATTTTTGACCTGTGGGCCCGGCGTCAGCGTGGCTCCACTTATCAGTGACCCTCCGGGTGGAGGGGGGGGTATTGGATGGTCTTGCTGTTCCCCCCCCGGAGCAGAAGTAATTTTCTTCTCCAAGAGACGTAACAGGCAGTTGGACCTCGTATATATATATATATATATATATATATATATATATATATATATCATATAACATATATATAAATATATATACATATATAAATATAGGTATCAGAACACTATATATATATATATATATATATATATATATATATATATATATATATATATATATATATATATATATATAAAAATATATCTATCTATCTTATATATTTATATTAGGGGTGTGCCGAATATTCGGTAAGTATTCGGCCTATTCGGCCAAAAATTCCGACGGAATTTCGGCTGAAGGGCAATTTTATGAGCTTTAGTTTCTAACTATAAAAATGTAAAAAAAAATATTTTATATAACTTTCAACAAAATCTTACTTTTGTTACAAGCGCCACTTCATGAACATATGGAAAAGAAAATCATCATCGAAGGGAATATCTGGAAGTCCAAAAATTTTAATAGTAAAGAAAGTCTTGTATTTTTGAACAGAGGAAACCACAAAAGAGCAATAGATCCAAGCGTGAAGCAGTGAAGTTTGAGAGTTTCTCCCCAAAAAGATTTGGCATATCAATGACCCAAATCACAGAAAATAATGAATTTTATCTTCGCAATGAATAACCAGCCATTCACATAGAACTTATTGTATCTTCGACAAAATATCTTATTCCCTAGTGAAAAAATAACATGAAATGTTACCAACTTCAAACAGGAAATTGAGATCAGCAGTATTCGAGAAGTTATCTAAGGCTGATCAGATATCATTTACTACAGATAATTCAAACGACTCGCTTATTTCTTTAACTGCACTCTGGCTTACCAGCGAGTTTGAAAAATGGACTGTGTACTCCATTGCAGAGTATTTCCCAGGTTCTCATTCTGGAATTAAAATCACTATGGTTTAGAGTACGATAAATTGGGAAATTCCTTCTAACATAATCCATTTGATCCTTCGAGATGGAGCATATAACATGAAACTTGGAACTGATTTAACTTGGGATACACAAAGTTTACTCTTGTTCCCGATAACAAACTTCCAATTCAATAAAGATACTATGACCTGCTCCAAAGAACAGTGTGATTTAATAAAGAAATGTAGGAATATTTGTACACATTTCAATCATTCCAGTTTTTAAGCTGTAATGAACTTAAAAGAATACAAAGAGACTTGGATCCACATCTTGCAAGCCCACTTATGCCAATTCAAGATGTTAATACAAGGTGGAATAGCACATATTTGATTCTAGAAAGAATTGAATGTTTGAAAAGACCTCTGCAAGTTTATATTATAGAACAATCAATCATTTAAGCTTTGACTGCTAATAAATGGCACATACTTGCAACACTTATGCCATTTCTCATGGTTACGGAAACTATAAGGCAAAATCAATTACAGTATATCAATTATTCTACATATTTGAGCTCTCCAGCATATCTCTCAAACTCTGAGGATGACAGCAGAGAATATAGAAGAAGAAGAGCTGAGGAAGGCACTAGAGTTTAGATTTATGAATAAAAAGGAAGAGAAAGGATCAATAGACATATATCAAAACAAAATAATTGTTTTAAATACTGTAGTAGACCCAAGATACTAACTGACTTTATTTTCTAATGAAATAAGAGAATTAAGTAGAAAATGGATGCTTGAAGAAATATGCAAATAATTGAAGGTAGAAAGTGATAATTTTGTCAATTAAATTTGAATTTAATGTGAATATCTTATAATCCTATATTTTGAGGTATTTGAGTAAACTTTATTTAAATAATACTGTAGGTATGTGATACACTGTATGAATACTACACAAGGCTACTATTATATTTTGTTAAAAGATGGGCTATGGGTTATATAAAATAAATCTCTTCCAGCAAATTTTTTCTCAGAAGTAAATTAGTAATTCCGGTTCCGGCCGGAATTTTTCAAAATTCCGGCCGGAACCGGAACCGGAAAAAATGTCAAATTGGCCGGAATTCCGGCCCGACCGGAATTCCGGTACACCTCTATATATATATATATATATATATATCATGACTTTTTCCCCAATATCTTTTAATATATTCCCTATACTTTAAATTTAAAAAAAAGAAAGAGCTCATGAAATAACATATCTCGTCACTAACCTGGAGATAGGAGAAAGATAATAATAATAATAATAATAATAATAATAATAATAATAATAATAATAATAATAATAATAATAATAATAATAATAATAATAATAATAATAATAATAATAATAACCCTCAAATTCCTTACAATATAAAATAATGGAAATTCAAAATATGTGGTAATTTATAGTCAAAGAGGGGAAAGAATTCTTAAATTCAGAAGAATTTTTATTTAGTAATTTTTTGATAAGGGAATATTGTTATTATATTCAAGTTATTATCCTGTTAAACTAAAAGGAACCTATTTCTGACGTAAATTTAAATGTTTCTTCACTTTAAACGAGAGTTACGAGTGCAAATAAGAAATAGTAAAATCGCTTACAATTACAAAATCCCAAAACGAGCAAACAGCACTCCATAAATTGGCAGGCTTAATACTTCATTAGTAACTAATTCCATGTAAAGCTCTGTACAGTTTCCAGCCTTTCAGCAGGTTGGTTCTCCCACAGTATATATATATATATATATATATATATATATATACTATATATATAAATATATATATATATATATATATATATATATATATATATATATATATATATATATATATATATATATATACTTCAAAACTATCTACAGGTTGAATATATGACCTTTATGTATAATATATATATATATATATATATATATATATATATATATATATATATATATTTATATATATATATATAATATTTTATAATAATATATATATATGATATATATATTTATATATATATATATATTTATATATATTTATATTTATATATATATATATATATATATATATATATATATATATATATTTCTTAGGCGATATAAAAATATATAGTCGCATATTATATATCATCATCACTGTGCATCATCATCATCATCATCATCATCATCA
>JABUQX010085720.1:0-5000 GCA_015478945.1 Trachelipus rathkii
AGCACTACCATTAGGCGCGAGATATATTTCTGTTTGTGTAGTCAATGTATAGTAGCAAACTGATGATATAAGTTATTAAACTCTATATCCTTTTCTCTATCATTCATATATAATATTAGGATTTTTTAGTATACAGAAGAAAAACTAGAGTAGCTTTATAAATAACTAATATAATTCTTTATGCTCACATATAGGTAATATCTAATTTCAATATATATATATAATTATATTATATATATTATAATTATATTATATATATACTTATATATCTATATATATTTATTATATATTATTATATATATATAATATTTATATATTTAATATTATAATTTATTATATTATTAATTATTATTATTATATATATATCATTATATTATATTTTTATATATTATATTTATATATATATTAATATTATATATTACCTATATTTTATTATATATTTTTATATATTACTATATATAATATTATATATATATTTTATATTATATATATTGATACACTCTATCTATATATTATTATATCCATAATCTAATTAATTATATATATATTTTATTATATTATCTATATTACAACGGAATTCTCTATAATATATATCTAATATTATATATATATATATATATATATATATATATTAATATATTCTTATATATATATATTAGTATTATTATATATATATAATTATATAATTTAATATCATATATATATCATTAATATTATATATTATATATATATATGATATTATATTAAATTATATTTATATATTATTCTTATGATTCTAATCTATATTATATAATATATATAATATTATATATTTTATTATATCGGCTCTACTTTCTGTTTTATTATATCATTCTATTATATTTTACTTAGGTACCACTTTTTAACGGCATATAGTTATAACACATGTTCAGTTTTTGAATTTTTATTTTTTTTTTAATTTTATATAGTTGCTGACTTATACCGTGCTAGCACACATAGACATGTTAAGTGGTAACGGAACATGATTTCAATAATGGTTTGAAGCTATTTTTTAAATGAATTCTTTAACAAGTGACGAGACTGGGGCGGTGTTGTTCAGAAAGTATTGCGCGAGAGTTTGTCGAAAGAGTGAAGCGACTGTCGTCGAAAGGGTGACCGACACACAGATCTAGAGGAAAGGAGAGCCGGACAGTGAGCCGAGTAGTGTCGGCGAATCGAGCAGAGTATAAAGACGCCGGTGTGCATATTCACAACAATCATGTAAAACCGAAACTTTCATCACACTCACACAAAAATAAAAGATACAGGACCTTTAGACAGAGACAGAAACCTTACTAAATGAGTTTGTTCTCTTAGAGGCGCTCACCTGTGTGAAGCCGCCAACCTGGGGGACACCAGAGCCACGGGGGGGACCCTCGGTTCCTCGTCATACCGATTTCGCGTAGGGCATTGGTTGAGTTGATTTCGTCTGTCGCTGATCTTCCTTTCTCTCCATTATTCCTCATAATAGAGGTCGTGGCGGAATACATCCGGATATCCTCTCCTCTCTCTCCCGCGACGGGGGGAAAGTTCATAGTGCTCTACATCTTCTGCCTCGGTTCCCCGGAAGGTCCTCGATAGTACGAGAGGCCGACTCCTTGCCCATCTTTGTGCGCGCTTTCTTATCCCGTTGGGCTATTTCTCCACTTATCATTTTTAAAAAAACGAGAACAAATTTAGAATAGTTAGGCGCATCCGTCAAACGTAACTGGTCCTATACGTATGTTGTTTGTGAGTAAGATGGATAGTCTATCCCGGAGGACTACTTGGAGGGGATACATTGTTGGTCCATAATTCATAGGGTTATGTGACATTTATTATCTTTTTTTCTCTATTTATAAGATAACCACTAATAACATTAATAATAACCATTGGAGAGTGATTTAATCGAATTGTCGTGAAGTATAACATGAATAAGGTTTCCTCTATATTACTTTTCTTTACTATTTATTTATTTCTCTTCTTCTTCTTTATATATATTTTTATTCTTCTTCTTATTCGTAAAGCTTCGGAGTTGCAATGGAGTTCTCTCTACATCGTTAGGTAAACTGCAGCATCTTCTATCACTCTCCTATATCTATAAACTTCATTATTCTCTCCAGAATCAACTCTCACACTAATGCATTCTTCTACTGGAATTGCTAGTCATAAGAATTATATTGTATATATTACCTACTATAATTAATTAGGTTTTTTTCCTCACTGCATAGTGAATTATATATATATATATATATAGTCTGGCTTTTACATGAGTCATGCTAGTATGAGTGCTTAAGTGTTTGGCCTATCGTACTTACTATAGACTCACTACGCGGCCTCGCCGTATATAGAGCATTTTTACTCCTTAGTCCCCCGCCGATTTTAAATAGGTGATTCCCTCCCGCTTTATGACCTCTCCCGTCAAGTATAGACGGCCATATATACCATAGGTCCTGTAGTACCTGGTGACCTAATTATACAATTATATACCTATACTATAATCTATAGGTAGCGGGTTATTCTGGTATACTGCCGCCATTCACTTTTCCCTTGCATACCTAATCTTGTCAATATGAGTAATACTATCACTACTATATTATATGATTCACTTTTACTAACTATGCTAAGTATAATAGAATCCTGTATGATACTCATTGCAGTATAGTAGCGTCTGTAACTATATGAGCTCTATTATGATGATTTTAGCTACTACCTTCGTATATATACTTATAGTACCGCAAGCGACATGATAAAAACCTATAGAGTATTACTTTCTAACTGTGTTACACGACTAAGCTACTTACTATCCGGTCCTCCGCTTCAGCAACTATATTAATACTTACTATATAGTAAATATAACGTAGAGCCCTAACAGGGTACCTAAATATAGAGTGACTGGTTGAACTAAATTAAATATACCTAAGTATATGTATATATATTTTTATATATATACTGTATATATATATATAGTACGCTAGTGTATGGTTATACATATAACACTAATTGCATACGCTCATTACTGCAAGGTGAGTGTCCCGGTGATCTAGTATCCTTATATATAATAGCATGGTGATAATATATACAATTATAGAGTGAGGTGTGTATTTACAATATTATTACTAATATAATTTTGATTGTACATAATGGTTATATTAATAATAATTATATGTGCGTGTGTGTGTTATTAACTAATAATATAATATAACTACCGTATTATATGGTATTCATATATTTATTCACTATTTACTATACATGCAGGCTGGTATTACCTATATATATATATATTATATACTTGATTGGCCTTATATATGTCGTAGTGCGATGCACCTATGAGGGAAGGAAGATATATATATATATAGTAGTAATTAGCTCTTTACTTACAAATGTTTCACCCTTAGCGAACTCACGATCAGGGCAGAGCGCATATATATGGACTCGGAGGATGGTTTCTCATTATTCATTTTTATAATAATTGAGTCTCGACTTGATTACGCGATTACAGCGTAGACCTCATTAATAATAATTTATTCATAATACATACTCAATATGCACGTATATATATATATATATATATACTATACTATTATACTCACTAATTATACTGCACAGTGGAGGTTACTAGGATTAGTTAATCACTAATGCAAAAAGGTAGAAATAATTTTATAATCAAATATATTATAGTATATCTATATATAGGGTATTTAATATATAATTATATATAACTATAATAATTTGATATGCTCAACAGTATATTTCAAATAAATTATATATATGATATTTTATCATATTATATACTATATCAGTCTAATTTATGGGTCCATTTATGTGTCTATATTATTAATATAAGTGTTAGTTAATAAGTATATTGTATAGTAATATTTTAATTGTAGTTATATATATATAATATATTATATATTATATTAATATATATTATAATATATATTTATATATATATCATATATATTATATATATAAATATATCATTAATTATATTACTACAGTGGCGACTTCACTAGTTACTCACATTTATTACTTACACGTTGTATCTCTCTCTTCCTCTCTATTATGCTCTATCTGATCTCTAATCTCTCTTCTTTCTATCTTATATCATCATAATACTATATCGATTCTCAAAACTTCTCTCATCCCTTTCCTTATCTACATTTTTCCTTCAGCTTCCCTCTCTCACTAGTCCTCTAAAACTATTCTCTTCATCGCTAGTAAATCTAAATATATCAATTCAACTATATTCCTAAATAAAATAATATCTACATAATCTAATAATAATATAACTCAAATATAAATTTATAATAATTCTCTCTCTCTCTTACTCTCTCCTTACCTCTCTCTCTCTCCTCTCTATATTATATATATATATATAATATATATATATATTATATATATATATATATATATTATATATATAATATATATTATATATATATATATATAAATAAAATATAGCGGTATTTTTATAAATATACGTGAGATATTCCCTGCTAATCGTTTTTTCCATGTTAAATACTTTCTTAAATGGCTAACATTAATAATATTTACAATATTTTATTATGGATAAAATAACTAATCATTTTTCAACCTTTTCATTATTCAATTAAGTATTTTTGTATTATTTTTTATTTTTTATTTGTTTTCATAAAATCTCATTTGTTATAAAATTTGTACATTTATAATGTATACGTACGTAAAAGATTATATTTGCCAACCATAAGATTTATAAAAAATTTTTGGTGCTCTAAAATTGATACACGTTTCCGATTTCCGCTCTTTGATATTAGCAGAGATGCCGCCATTACTAATGGGTTAAAAGCGTTATTTAATAGAGATCATTCTTTTACCTTTTTCGTTTAAAGCGGAAGCCTTTTTACCTTTATTATGTACCGAAATCAAAAACATGACGAAAAAGCCTATCGTACATATGCAATTTTGCAAAACATAGATTAGTTTTCTATAATGTTTAACTCGTGCTGAGCAACGAGTAGCAC
>JABUQX010085720.1:10000-32935 GCA_015478945.1 Trachelipus rathkii
CTTTGTTTCATTGATGTCAGTGGAGGGCAAAACTCGCTGAATATCCACCAGAATCCCTAAAAGTTAAAGGTGGAAAATCAAATAGAAGTACTGTAAGTACAGAAATTATTTTTCACACCAAAAAAACAAATTTCATACTAAAGTCTAAATTAGAATAGGAAACTATATACAAGTGGTATGGGCATATTGGCACCTTTGGGTCTAATATGCAATTATATTTCATTATGAATAATTTCAATAAATTTAGATAGGAAGTTATGTACAAGCGGTATTTTATATAGTGACGTCGCGAGGCGTCAATATACTGAATAGACGTTCTGTACATGACTTCGATAAGAAAACACATAAAAGGTGTTTTATTACATTAGTAAAGCATATCTGTTAATGCTTCTCACTACAATAAACAGCTCAAGAAAAAAGCTGTATTGACAAGAAAATCAATATAAAAAAGCCATAAGAAAAAAAAGGGCTACTTTTTATTATAGTGATAGTGTAAAAATAAATAGAAAAAATTTTAGTTTTCTTTTATTATTTTTATAAAACTAGAAGAAATTAAATTTACACAAAGAAGTGTAAACCAATGTATTACAGTCGTTAAATATTATTTTATTATTGTTTTTTTTTTGTTTGTTTTTTTTAAAGAGGCAAAAATATCAAAAATATTATAAAATATGTTTGATTGTTAATTTTCCTATGTTTGTTCCAAGAGGTGAAGATCTTTTTAAGATAACTATAGAAAATGCAATCAACATTTTTTAAATCGATTAATTAAAAAGTTATTATTAATTCTATATTTTTATTTATTCTTCTACTAAATGAGAAGTATGAATTAATAGATTTTTACCCCTTTTGTGAAAAATTTTTTAGTTTAATTATAATTATTGAAATAATTATAGCTTTAGAAAGATTAATAATCGCACATAACAACAGCATCTTAATAAACTCAATAAGATAGTTGTTGAATAAAAAAGTTTGTTCGAGAATTTGTTCTGTTTACATATGTGGAGAAAATCGAGTTCAATAAATCAGAATCAGCAAAATAGTAGATATCGTAAAATATAGTATACTCATTCACTCACTAAAAACTTGAATGAGAAATTGTGGGAGTAAAATGGGGAAGAGGGGAATAAGCTAAATGCGGAAGAAACAAAAACAGCATTGGGAAAGACATTGACATTGAGTGTATCATTGACCGATAAAATATTGAACTTGTCCCATTAATGCATTTTGCAAAGCTTTCAATTCTTGCTCTTTCTGCCACAACACATTCACAAACATATCTATACTATATATATATATTTTGTGTTGTTTTGTTTGTTTTGTTTTTATGCATATTTTATTTTTAATCAATTTCTATGCATTTATTTTAACCATTATTAATTTTTAATTATGTACTATACATATGTCGTACGAATCGAGTATATATAGTAAAAGGTTTTTTTTTTTAAAATAGTAAAAACAAAATCGAGAAATGAGAAATGACCCTCGATCAGGAAAAAAAATTGGAAAAGTAGAAATTCCAAATATTTCGTTTTTTTAGTGTGGCAAAATGCCAAGTGTTTTTTTTTTTGTTTTTTTTTTCATATAAAAATATAAATTGTTTTTTTTTTTTTTGTTTTAAAAAGTGTTTTTTAATTAATAATAAAAATTTACAAAAATTAGAAAGGACCTTACAGAAAGACAAAAGGTAAAAGGTCATCAGAACAAGCTAAAAAAGGTCATAGAGGTTCTATTTTGACCCTTGACCCCAGAACAAAATTTGTTCCAGTAAGAACATTAGGAAAATGTTCTAAAGAACACAGGTCATTAGAGGACATGTTCTTCCTCCAGAACACTAGAACAACAGAAATTGTTTCCTTTTTGAAACAGAACAGAGAATTCTTTTAATATCTTAAAAAGAAAATATTTGTCGACATTGTTCCAAGAGAACACAAAACTTTTAGGAAAAGGTTTGAACACAACAGAATGTTATTACAGAACTTGGAGATCAAATGCAGATTGACTGATTCCAATTTAGAGAACATAGTTCACCTTTGAAGAACATAGTTCACCTTTGAAGAACATAGTTCACCTTTGAAGAACAAAGTTCATATTTTTGAAGAACATTGAGAAATATTCTATATTTCTAATATTTTATAGAAAATAGGTCAAGAAGAGATGACCTAGAACATTTTAAAGAACATTAAGAACATATTATCAAATCAGAACATTGAACTATATTCTATATTCTATATTTTGCTAAATATTTTATAGAATAACACAGAACATTATTGTGAAAGTGAAAAAAGACTTAAGAAAAAATATGTTTATATTTTTTTTATTTTTGTTTAAATAGTTACATTCACTATTTATATTAGAAAATATTAAAGTGATAAAAAGTTTTTAATTAATAGTGATTTAATATCTTGTACTATTTTGAATATTTGAACAGATCATATTCAATGAATTTAGAATATTTAGTGAGAAACATTGTCGTTCTGATAATAAGAGATATAAAGATATAGAAAAATAAGGTTTAATGAAGTCAGGCCTTAAGCAAGAGTAAGAAAAAAAGTAATTAAAAAGTTTTTAAAATTAAATGAATTCAAAATTTGTTTGCTAAATATTAATTAGTAACCGATCTTTAATGAACAATAGTAATTAAAATAGTAGTGATAAACACTTGTGATTTTTTAATTAATTTTATTTAGAATAGCTATAGAATTATACTAATTCTTACTTAAAACTTAGAATTATAAAACTTTCCTTTGAATTCTTAGAAATAAAAGACCTTAAGTAGAGTTCTTAGAATCATAAGATCCTACTTAATTCTTAGAATTACATAAAACCTTACTTTTTTTTTTGTGTGTTGAAAATTTAGAGTTAAAGAAAACTCTAATTATATATTTCTTTGGGAAAACATTAGAAACTCTTAATGTGTTTTTTTTCTATATATATTTATTTTTGTTTTAAATAAAAATATTTCTTTAAAGAACGTCAATTTAGTGACTGAAAAGATTTAGAAAAGTTACTTAACAAGAGCATTAGGAAATGCTATACAACTTTGAAAAAATTTGTAGAAAATTGTAGTGACTGAAATACTTGAAAAGTTACTTAACAAGAGCAGTAGAAATTTCTAGAATTTTAACAGAATTTAATGAACAGAATTTCAAGATTTAAAAATATAGTTAAAATTTCTAGAATAAGAGTATTAAAATTAAAGATTCAAGTAATACAAAATCGAGTTAATTTTCAGAACGGCAGTAAATGCATAGAAAATATTGAGCCAAAAGAGATAAGTCAATTAAGGACAGAAGTTTCAAGAACTTTCTCTTAATAGATTATCTATGGGAAGAATATTTTTAATTAGTTTTTTATAATTTCAACTTCTTTGATAATTTTTCTTATATATTAAAGAAAGAAAAATGAGTTCTTTAAAGACATTTAAGACATTTATAGAACTTTGAACTGTGAAATTTTTTTGAAATAAATAGGAATATTTATTCCTCATCATCTAAATAGATTGATAAACTACAATCAATAGCCTCAACACAATGAAGAGGAATAGTAAAGATAAAGAAGAGGACGAAAGAATGTTGCAACGACTCGCATCTTTATATACAAATATTGAGGAAGCTCTGGAGTATTATTCCTGGCTTCATACCGAACCAAATTCCCTATTAGAGGAACAAACAAGGATTCATTCTAGCAATAGAAACAATGAAGATATTGTTATTGAAGAACAATATCGATATAGAATGGCCACTGTGCCTTGGATAAGCAATGAAAATGCTCAAACATTAGAAGACATAGGTCATAATAACAGGTTTACTCCTGTCAATAATTTTACTGTTTATCGTATGCAAGATATTCCTTCAGAACTACCGCCAATAGATAATGACTTTGGTTGGTATATTGATATGGTTCTTTCAGATCTTGATTACGAAGAAGATTTGGATAATGTCATCATAGAAGAATGGGAAGGTTCAATAGACACCTTATCCCTGTTAGAATGGGAACCTTCCGAGGAAGATGCGTCTTTAATGGCATGGTTAGAAGAACCAGAAGTTATAGATCACATCATGGGTATTTCTAATGAAAGTGACACTTTCAATAATGAAAATGAGCATCAAGAATCCCCAACAGAATTTATTAACAATGATCATCATCAGATAGAAGAACATGATCAACAGATAGTAGTTTTTGATCGACATATGATAGATCACGATTATTGTACTAATAATCCTGCATTAGAAGAAAACGATACTTCTTCTGAGAGAGCTAGAAGGCTCCATACAATTATGAATAACATAGGTCTGTCTATTGAGGGAACCAGACAACGCCAAATAATTTTGGATGAATTATATGGAGGTTCGATTGAAAGTGAATTCCTCCCGAACTTTTCAGATCCTTTCGGAAATAATGAGGATCCAAATAGGGAAGAATATCCCTATGGTTTTGAACATACAGATGTTCAAGTTTTAGAATACTTTCCTTCTATTTTAACACCTATAATAGAAATAGAAGAAGAACCAGAAGACATTACTATGGTTATTGAAATATTTGGGGAAGAAGAAGATGGAAACACACCTCCCCACACGATTATTAATGAATATATGAATCTTTAGGCAAGGAAGAGTGGACAGACCTCTTCTTTAGCAAAAGATAGAATAACTCTGTGTTAAAATAGTACAAATGTAAAAAAATAAGTACAAAGGTACAAAATAATAGTACAATTTACTTTTCAGAAATTCACATAAATGTATTCAATGTGATAAAAAATAGTGTTGATGAAAAGCGGTAACATAATTGAAGAAAAAGAAGATGGTGATAACAGACCGATAATTACCCATTCTTTAATAAATTTCTTTAGATTTAGAATTATGAAAAAGATTGAGGATACTTCATTAAAAGATTTAATAAAATTATATTTTCTCTGATCAAAAAGGATCATTGGAAAAGAGAAATATCAACTAAAATTTTGGATTTCAAGAGCAAAATGTCAAAAATTGTTAAATTAGCTCACACTGATAGCTCCATGAAAAACTAACTTCTTAGAATAAATCACCAATGTATATAATTATAAAATATATATATATATATATATACAGGCCTTTAACAATTCATAAGTGAAATTTATAAAATTCATACGGGAAATAGGATATTGGGACCTAGAAGCAAACAGAGTAGGAAATCAGAAATTTCGAAAATTGCTGTTTTCGCTTCAAGCGCTTTGTAAATTTTACCCATTATTTACACAATATTAATAAGAATCTCATTTTTATGATTGTATTTAATCATTTACATGTTCTTTAAAATAGAGTATCCAGAAACTTAGAGTTTTAACTCCAGAAGTCAGGAATTTATAAGCTTAGTTTGAGATTGGAGTAAGGTAAAAATGGAATATTCCACAGAACATAAATTTTTGAGAAATATTAATTGAGAATATTGTCGCTTCATCTCAACAGACAGCCAAGGAGAACAGATTACTCCACAGAAATATTTTTTAAATTATATTAATTTAAAGAAGTTAATTAATATACAATTGATAACTCTTTTAGGAAGAAAAGAGACTCCTAGAATGAACAAATATCAAGAAGAAAAGGATATTTTTCAAATAGAAACTCTTAAGAAGAAGAGATTACCCAAGCCAACTTAAGTATTAAATTGAAGGAAAGTTTCAGACAAAGAAGTTAATTACTGCTTCAGTATTAGAAGAAGAATAATGAAGCACTTAGATTTAAATCGAAATTCATTAAATCTAGCTAGAATACTAGAATAATATTTTATTCTAGCAAAATTTTAAAATGGAACTTTAAAGAAAAGTTGAAGTTTTGAAAGCAGAATTTATAGGACATTTTATTTATTTTCCTTACTTTTAGGAAATAAATTTAGATTATCAGTCTTTTGTTTGAAAATTACCAGACATTATGTTGCACTAATTTTACAAAGAATTTAGCAAATTTGCTCAAATCATAGATGAACTTTTAAAGATACCAAAGCTTATATCCTTTATCCTCATAAACTTTTGAAAGGCTCAAGTGACAAAAGTTTTACAGAAGAATATGAGAATAAAACAGACATTTTGGAAATGTTATAGGAAAAGCTAGAAATATCTTTTAAAATATTTCATGAACCATTTGTTAGTAATGAGAAACCTATTCCTTGGAACTTTACCTCAAATTTTTTAGGAAAAGAACATGAGAAGACCCATAGGTGCTTGCTCATGGAACATTTATAAAAGGTGTTTATTTATTAATTGTTTTATTTAAATGTTAATAAATAACATATTGTCTTATGCCTACATAGTTTATAGGATAAGAAAAAAAGAAAGAAAATAAAGAATTTTTATTCTATTTAACCATTGGAGCTTTTACAGGAAAGAACCTAGGTTAATATTGTTGAAACAGAAGGTTCCAAATAAAGGATAGATAGTTTCCTTTAGTTTTAAGTCTTCAAGAGACTGTATTATCAGAAGAGATCTGATAAGAAAAAGAATATAACATCAGAAGTTAACAATGTAGAATAAAAAGATCTTCGTTTGCGATTCAAGAAAGACAACCTATAAAAGAAGGAATTGGACAACCTTTTAGATAGGAACCTCTTCAAAGATAGCTTTCAAAAACTTTGATACATTTACATTTTGTTTAACATTTAAAGTGAGTTTTCCAGTTGCAGAAGTTTAAACAACCTTTGACCCCAGATAAGAAGATCGAAGTTTACTTTGAATGAACTTGGACACTTTATTTAAAGTTAAAATGAAAAGCCAAGAAGGCCTATTCCTGTTAAGAGGAAGATAGGGGTATATAAAGAACAGAAAAGGTTCTTTTATAAATACTAGCTAAGAAAAGGTTAGTTACTGGTCAGAAGTTGTGACAATTTAGACAACTAGATGGGAACGAAACTTTTTAATAATTCTGTTAGAAGAACACCTACAGAATCCCTCGAGGCTCAATTGTGGAAAAGGATGGAAGATCCTTACTATTTCAGAATTCAGAAAAATTAGGAATTTCAAACACAAGGTTTGAGAGGAATAGACCAATTTTATAAGGAATTCTAACAACGACTCAGGAATTGTGAAATCTACAGAAGGTTTTATCAAGGAATATATACCGATTAGTTGTTACCTTTGAGAAACTCGATAAGAAATTAGGAAAGTAATGAAGACTTTCCTTAAGTTTAAAGAAAAGCCTCTTTAGGCATTGAAGAGAATTACAGTCAACAGGGAGATTAAGAACTCTGTTTTGAGAATAAATTAGTGACATAATGGTCAGAAGAAGTGTGTTTAAAAACCACTTGGTGTTTCTTTGTTTAATAAGTGCAAAAAAGGGTAAAAAGGGAAAGTAAAGAGTTAAAAATAGCCGGAAAAGGGAAAGAACAGGATTATCCTGACAATATTCCATCTTGGCAAGGATTTTTACTTTTATCTTGGAAGGACAGGAATTAGGAGTAAACCTCTAGCAAATTCTAGCAGGGATCCACCCTAATAACAATAACACTAAAAGTTATTCACCAAAATCAAAATGTATGAATGAAAAACTTTCAAGAATTGTGGAAGTTGTTGGATAAATAAGAAAGAAATTATAAAATAAAATTATAATTTTAAAAGTTTTAAATTTGTTGTGGAAAAGCCTTTTTATCTCAGACCTTCTTCTATCAGATACTTAGAAATGTTAAGGAGTTGTAATGAAAATTGATTTCATAAGAATCTTTAGAGCAACAAGAAAGAAATGGAATCTTCAAGTTACCGTAATACCACTAAAACACATTGAAATTTATACGTTATTGGCAGAAATAATTTTCAAATTTAATTTTATATTTTTATATAAGAAAAATATATTTTAATATATGGTAAAGAACCAATACATATTACCGAAAATTATCTTTTATATTTTTTTATATAAGAACAAAATAATTTATTTTATATATGGGTAAAGAACCCACATATTACAGAAAATTATCTTTTTTATATATTTTTATATAAGAAAAATATATTTTTATATGGTAAAGAACATACATATTTTATTTCAGGGAATACAAATATTCTTGTTTAAGATACTGGAAGCAAAGGTTATTTTACAGAATGCGATTACAAGATGTATGGGTAAAGACATACATTATTTTTAAAGAATTAAGCAGAACATATCCTCAGAAACTTACATATTTATAAGGTGAATGTTTTCAAAGAGAACATTGGATTTGTTTTCTCTCCTAAAATCTGTTAGTAAACTAGCAAGATTGTTGAAATTAGAAAAGATCAACCAGATAATCCTGGTAAAGTGTGATTATGATAATCAAACCACAGAAAGTAAGACTTTCAAATTTTTGTTCCAGAATGAAAAGAATGTAAGCAGAAAAGGTAGGAAGTATTCGACAACATGATTGTCTAATCGCTATCTTCTCATTCATTCCAAACAGGAAAGAACAAATTGTTTGAGTCAACCAGACAACTTTAAATTGTGTCTACTACAGGAAACTAGACACAGGGAGACAGTCAGAATAAAAAGGCCTATGGAAAGTGTCTTTACTGTTCAATAATATCCTTGATCGAAAACAAGTACAAAGAAAGTTAAAACTTTAGTTTCTGTACAGTACCCAAGAAAACAATTTCAAGTGCCATAATAGATTTTTGGATTATTAGAACAGAAGACGAATTTGATTTTTTTCAAGATCTTCAAACTATCTGCATTCTAGAGTATATATTTTTATTTTCGTCCAGTCCTAGAAATTATCTTGTATAAGATATTTGGTTTTGACCAAAGAAAATGTACATAAAAACTGCCTCAGAATTGTAACAATTGTAAATATGGGTTGAATAACCTGAGGTAGCATAGACTTATAAGTTTAAATTCAGAAATTTGAAAGTTAGGTGGAAAAAATGAAAATATTGAAGGATAAGAAGAATTGAGTGATTTGAAAAAACCACCACTGAATTGATGCATTCTTCGCTAGGATTCTCATAATTCCAACGCCGTACCTCTGAAACTGAAATATTATATTCTATATTCTTATAACTTTTATATTTTAATAGAAAAATATAAAACACATTGTTATTAAGACTTATAAATTGATTAAAGATAAGAAATTTAATGAGTTTTCCATTTACTAAACTCTTATCAAAGAACATTTGAAATTGGTTTCCTTTGAAAATAATTAATTCAGATGAGTACTTTTATGAAAAGACATGTGATATACTTAAATAGTTCTATTAATAATTAAGGAAACGAAAATGAATGTTAATTGGTCCAAGAACACAAAGAAGGAACATTTCTCTTCCAATCTTCCATTATTCCGTTATTTTTATTCAGTTTGCTGTAAATAAAATCTTTGATAATTTAGAAACAATTTCTAGTTAACATAATTACATCTTGGCAATTACATGATGACAAAAGTTACTAGAATTAAAATAAAAAGTTTATAACTTTTTTAACTTTGGACCATAAAAGTCTTTTCATATCATTTCTATCATCTATCTGACAGAAGAAATAAGTTGAATTTTGGCCACTTTCATCTGACAACTTTTTGGAAGACAAGATAGATAGTTGTAACAGCTTAATAAAAACCAATTTCCATATGTGATC
Source organism: Trachelipus rathkii (assembly GCA_015478945.1). Lineage (NCBI taxonomy): Eukaryota > Metazoa > Arthropoda > Malacostraca > Isopoda > Trachelipodidae > Trachelipus > Trachelipus rathkii. The sequence continues at coordinate 19,561 of JABUQX010085720.1, forward strand.
AGGAAATTTGAAAAGATACTATTGATTAGAAATTCCTTCATCAGAACCTCATTAGTAATCTTAGCAAGGTCCAAACATAAAAGAAAGATTAAACATCAAGAATGTAACTCAAAAGTTACAAAGAAGAATTGAAGGAACAGCATGTCTTTGGTAGACGAAACTAGTCAAGAAGAGGATAAATTTGACATTCAGCGTTATTTTATATCTTTTTTGTTAGAAGACACCATGAAGCTGGAATTATACTAATTAACTCCAATTAGTGTTGTAAACTATTAATATTTTAATCATAAATATTTTTAATACTTCATATTTTTATATCCTGGCTTAAATATTTTTATTGTTTTAGCAGTAAAAAACTTTACACATTTTACATTCTTTTTACTTTTTTTCGGTTTTAGTTTTTTTTTAAAAATTAGCAGAAACTTACCTTTTTTTTTGTTAGAGGTAAGTTAACTATGTTTTTTTTTATTTTATTTTATTATTCGTAGAGCGATGATAATATATATTTTTTATTTGTTGGAATTGATTCATTAATTTCAGTAACTATTAAAATTGTCTAATTAATTAAACGATGCTATAAATCGAAATATCTGCAATTGTGTTTCATTTTATGTCCATGGTATTTTTACTTACGTATCTTTTTAGTAAGTATCACTTTATTATTCTTTTATCTTGTATTCTCATATTAAATGGAATCACAGAGGTATAATTACAAAAAAAACTAGGGATATAATTATTATAGCTATTATCGTAACAATTTTTGGTATCTTTTGATTGCTTAAAAATTAATATATGCATCAGCGCAATAAATCTTATTTTTACGACTAGAATTATTAGTGGTAGAATTATATAATTAAAAGATTAACTATTTACACATAGAGTTTATTATTTTGTATATGAATATTATTATACTTTAAATTTATATTTCGATACTAGATTTATTATTTAATACAATAAATTAAGATAATTTCAGTATTATATATATATATTATTTTAATTACATAGTTATACTTAATACCTATATTATACATGTCTAATTTATAACAGATTTATTTTATTTTAGTTTTATAATTAATAGTAATAATTAGCCTTTTTCATCAAAATATATGTACTAATATATCTTTGAGCCCAATGTGGTACTGCAAAAATACCTTAATTTTTTTAGAATTGTGGTATTTAAATGTAAATCGAAATCTTTTAAATACTAAATTTATCATTATTTTAATTTTTGAAGCTTTTATTTTATATTTTCAAGCTTTAATTATTATTTTTTATTCATATATATTAAAAATATATTAATATATAATATACTCTTATTTAATTAAAGTTATCAATCCACTCACTAAGTACCTCAGTTATTAGTTTAAGCATTTCTACTTTTTAGATAAACTATATATAAATATAAAGTTATAAGAATATTTTGTAGGAATGGATAATTCAAATATCTTATAAATACTAAGTTATATATTTTTAAGATTTAATATTTTAGTAATTATTTATATGTCATTAATATTATAATCACACTGCTTACTCATATAACCGCTTACTCATATATATGTTACCAAATTACTTTAATATTGATTATAGCAGAATGAATAGGCGACCAATAATAAATTAAAATATTTTTTTTTATTCATTATAAACGTTATAAATGAACCCTTCATATATATTACTATGGGTAGATTTATATATTTAATTTGATTCTCACTCATGTAATAATTTTATATTATATATAACTAGAATAACACATATGACGAATATTAAACATTGCTTTAACTCACTTATACGAGACATTAAATAACCAGGCAACCAAAATTTCATTAAAAACTGTTAGCGTCTAACCAATTGTATTATTAGTATGCGTAGCACAGTAAAATCTTTTATCTATTTTTGACGGTTGGGTTTGTATTGATATATTAATGAAAGGTATTATACGGGGACGCCTGTAATTTTTTTGTTCACGACTATGTCACTAAATCAAATAAAGTAGATGCAAACTTCTTACGAGCAACCATAAAATCATATTTTTACGGTATCATTAACAATGTAGTACTACTAATAATTTAATAAAATCATTGTAAGTTACTTGTCATTTTTAAATATATTGTTTTAATAATGTTTTACATATTATAATTATAAGCTCTTTAATCTTATCCAAGTTGATTTATGCTTACATAATGTAATATTTTACTATCATGTATTAAACTTTGTGTTATTATTATTCAAAATAGATATTCTTATGTCAATTATATGACGATTTAATTTTGATTTCACTAATAGTTTATAACCTTAAGCATTTTAGAGTAAGTATTTTTTTTATTGATAATGTAACTGTATTATACTTTGCTACCTATATATGATCTATATATATATGGTGAACCTTTAGTTAAGCATTGTGATGTAAACTTTTCTTTTCTAAAAACATTTGCTGAATTGGATCCAGAAGACAATAAGATTTAGTTAATAACGGTGTGAACTCCATTTTTTTTAATTAAAGAATGAATTTATTTGATTAATTTATTTTCCCGTCAAATCTTTAATTATTATTGTAATTTCAAATAGTTTTTAATCTGCTCATTTCAAATTTTTCTCACAACTAAAACGTATCTAAAAGTTATTTCATTGATTATAATATATTATTATAATATTTTAATTATTGTATTTTTTAGAAGATATTATATTTTATATTGAAATTAAGTAGTTAATGATTATTATATATAGTTAGCGTTTACTTTAAAGAAAACCATCGCTGGTCTCAATTTCTGTGGAGTACACTGGTGGATATGATTAGCATAAAATAATTTAAAATATTATGAATTCCAAGGACTTATAATTCTAAATTTTAGTCGGTAATGCTCACTATTAAAAATCTTATTAATTTTATGGTTGTTAGGCTTCTTATTGTCTATACTATGAGTCACTACTATTAATATAAGTATACAAAAAGCCTACAATAACTTATTTTATGTATTGGAAAATTATTATTTATTCTGGGTGACTTATAATAAATTCAAATAACTCTGACGCTTTTAAGTCGAGCATATAAACCTAAATATCTCGAGATGGCTTATTTATTTTATAGTAACGAACAAGACGGTTACAATAAAAGAAGAATATCACCATATGTAGACCCATTAGGAGAACACTATCACCGCATTTGAATCGCAGGAACATTAATGATTCTATTACTGCTCATATCCTACCCTTATAAGTAAGCTCCTATTATAGATACCTCCGTCTGTATTAATAAGACAGTAAGAGATAGACAGGGAGAAGACAGAGTAAATGACTAAGGAATGAAGACAGAGAGAGCTTGGTAGGGAAGAGTTTGAGTAAGTAATGGATAGGTATTTAAGAAATGTTTTTTAATAAGCAGTCATAGACGCATCTTAGATCTAGTGATCTAGTGGGGACAAAATATTTGAGAATATATGCAAAAGTTATCTTAAACAATTATGGAATATTCTAAATGTAGAAGTTCCTAATTATTAGATTAGATCAGAGAGGGTTTAATATAAATTATTATAATAGAGATCTCAACTAAAAATGAATTAAGAATAGATTAGATATGTCTATTTTTAATAAAATAGGGGTAATTATATTTTTCACTTATATTAATAAATTAAAAAAGTACAATAATATTATTTTAATTATAATACATTATGATATTTATATAAATATAATTATATGTAATTATAATTATATTATTGACCGGGGCTATGGGCCTCTGTACTAAATAATCATCTATATTAATTCCTTAATCTGTTCGGATTTAGTGGTTGTAAAACTGCTTCTTTCTAATATTTTATCTTATTTTAATACTAAAATGAATTAAAAATAATCAGGAATAGTTTACACAATATTAATAAGCACTACAAGATGTAATCTCACCCGGCTATAGTAGGGCGAGAAATTAGATTAACTTCCATAAAAAAATAACAGTATGGTTACAAAAAAACGTTTGTATTTTCTAGGAGGGTCAAAGTTAAAAAAAAAGTTTATGTCAAATTATCAAGGTGTCAAATATAAAGAATTCGTGGTCAAACTTGTTTACTATGGATACTAATACTTCCAATACTAAATTACATAATTATGGAAAGAAAAACCTTAATAATTTAAGGAGGAAATAAATATATAATGATTTAAACTATTTCAAAATGTGAATAAATTTTATAATGAATTTTAATAATATATAATTTGTACTATAATAAAATATTCAACTCTCACACGTCACAAAATATAGAGATTTTTCTTTGAATTATAAATGAACACAGAATGATATTTAAATATAATATGCTATATTATGATTCACTATAAATTAAATTTATTTTTATGATCAATTAATAACATATTATAGAAGTTATATACAATTTAATATTTTAAATAAATTTTATTTTATTTTCATAAGTAATTATTATTATTGATTATTTATACATATAATTTTATATACAAATTATAATAATTAAATTATATATTTAATTCAATTATAAAAACATTTATTTCTTTAAATATGAAATAATATAAAATATAATTTTGTAAATATGTTTCAAATGAAAAAATATTATTTGAAATTTTACTATCTCATTTGTTTAAGAATATTTAATTAAACAAAGAAAATATATCCGTAATTATTAAAAAGTAGAAATCTGGATAAAATGACTTTTTATTAACTAACTAATTTTATACCAGAAAATTATTTTATCTTATTATTTTAATATTAATTGAGGAGTGGCTGATAAATATTTATTTTTAGTTATCTTTTAATTTCTCTTTAACAACATACACAAACCAGTACTGTGGTAGATTGTAATTTTCCTTTCTCTCATGCCATAATAATATATTGAATGGAACCATAAAATTTTTGTAATATATAGACATAAACTTAAATAACGTACTTTTTTAATAATATCCAACCTAACAGAAAAATATACTTTCAACGGCCGTATGTAAAAAATAGTAAGAGCCATCCACGTGCTCTTAGTATTCTTTCGAGACTACTAAGTTATTTCTAACTAATAATATGACTAGGTATGGAATTAATTATATTGTTTATAAGAGGATAAATATATTATTTTTTTAATTTAGAACCTTTTTTTTTAAATTATATTCAATATTAATTATATACAATAAAAAATTTAAATGAGATTCTAAAAATTAAAATGGGATAATATAGATTGAGATATTTCACAAATATATTATACATATTATCTTAATTACATCTTAAATATCTTATAATATGTATTCAATAATCAATTTATAATTTTTAAACAAAATTTTTTGATGCTTTTATAAATATATTAAAGCAAAATATATATACTTCCCCATTTTTAAAACGACTAGCTTCCAAGTCACAGATAATTAAGAAAGCTAATCGTATTTTAGGAACTTCATATATTTTATATTCACCCTCTCTATGAGGGATTCATATAATCTTAAAATTAATTAGGAAATTAGTATATTCATTTCTCTAAACCTCATATATTAAATTGGTCTACCATTCAAATAAGTTTTTTGTTTCCTACTCACTAGTACGATCTAAGAACTTATGTGTACAAAGCCGTTTTAAAAATACAATGCTTTTAAACTACCTTCAATTCTCTATATATCCTCAATAACTCTTCCCCTCCCAGCCCTATCTTACTACTATGTCCTCTTTCCTGATATTCTTCTTTTCTGTCTTCTCCCTTGTACTCATTATCTATGATATATTTAAGGGAGTATCTAAAATAGAGGAGACTTATTAATTTAAGGGAGATAGCAGATAATATGAATCTATATCTATTGGTAATATTCAAATGCGTGAGGTATTCATCCTAATATATGGTATTACTCATAGTGGATCTTTTGTGGGATTACCTTATAGTCGAATAAATGCAATCCAGAGATTGAATTTTTCATTGATATTATTTAGTTATATAGCTTCATAAATGACGTTCAAGAGTTTGATAATATTATAAGCAGTAAAATATGCTATTATTTTCACATATATACATATTAAATAATATAAGTGCATAATAATTATTATGATTATATTAATATTATGAGCCATATAAAAGACATAATATATATCAACATAGAAGGATTTTTGTTACATTTTTTACTTTCTATTAATTATTTGCAATCTCTGAATTAAATGTTACCTTTGATATCATAATTTTAAAAATTATTGCAAGCATTATTACCTATACCGCTTCCCCAGAAATGAGACAGGATGTGTTATCCTTTAAACTGTACTACTTTTATAATCAATCTAAATTTTCAATATATCTTTACAATATATCTAAAATATAAATAATTTTATCTCATTAAGAAGAACTTAATGAGTTAAGTTGAAGTAAAAATGAAATATTTAAAAAACCGGATATCATCAACTCATTTAAAAATCTTAAATTAAGTAATTAAATATAAAATGAATAACACAATACTGTTATTCCATTTGGTATTTAATTAAAATGAATAAAAAATTAGTAAGTGATTAAAGTTATTATAACTAATATCATATTTAGGTCTCCTTTTTAGGATAGCTATAAATATATTCAATAATGAATAAATTGTTAATATAGTAATATCTAAAATATTATTATTATTATACACATTAACAAAATATATAATTGTCAATAATAGAATATGGACACTATAAGTTATCTAACAGTACTAGGGTACTATAAGTATCATAATCTCGTGAGCATACACGAAGGTAGACACATTTATTAAATATTTAAATCTTTAAAATCGTTAAGTATTATTAACCGCAACAGGCAGTGGTTCGACAGCAAAAAAGAAAAAGAATCTTAATATATCTAGGTAAATTAAAAAAAATTATTAATACCCACATAAGTATATATATATAAAAGAGTAAAATAATATATTAAATAAGATATAAAGTTAATAATTATTCTTATTTATTATATATAGTGAAAATAGAAATGAAATTAGCTATAAAGTAGAAGCATAATAACCTTATTAAAAAGCTGAGCAAATAAGATAGTTATTCCTGCTCTTAATTATCCAAAGTTTATTCAAATGTTTACTCAAAGTTTATTCACGCTATAATTATCGATTGTAAAGGTTATGAGGTAATATTATACCATTTGTAATTTATTTATTTGTTGATTACGGTATAACGACATATAATAAAGGAGCGTATCTACGATAGTATATTTCACTGATTATTATAATCTAATATATACTAGCTATATATATATATATCAGTCATAATAATAAAAGAAAGATATTTGTGTACAAATAAACTTACTAGGTGTAGGCTAAACTATAAGTATATCATTATAATTATTAATGAAAATTTTGTATTCCAGTGATAATCCATATATAATTGTTATATATGAAATGTGTATATAATAGTGCAATAATATTTATTATGGTTCAGTATGAGGTAATGAGCTAAATTTGTTAATATAGTCAAAAAATATATTTATCATAAGTGAAAAATTAAAATATAATCCTAAATTGGATGGGTCATTTTAACGCATTTATATTATATGAATAAAAATTATTAATTATATATATTATTAATTATGGTCGCATCATATAATTCCATTCGTTTTAAAAATAGATTAATATTAATTATATAATTATATATATATATTGGGTAACAAATGGAGAGTATATATTAGTAGAGCTTATATATAATTACACTAAAATTACAAAGTTAATATTTATAAATAAAAAAATCTAGTTTTCTTAGTAATATATTTGTATAATTTGTTAGAATTTTATAATACTGTTCAATATGGTATCATAACAGTCCCATTACTAACCATTTTAATTCGTAAATAGGTTTTTATGTGTTTTTAAATAATTTTATGTTCGTACTTCAAAAAATTATGCGCAGAAAGCAAATGACATTTATTAGCAATAAATACGCAGGCCTGAACGTGTAAATAGTAGTATGAACACCCGTTTTCACTGTTGAGGATAAATTACACACAGAGGAGAATATATTAATTGAATACATATCAGAATAAAATAAGATCTCACTGAAAAGATACTTAACATCACCAAAACTGTCACTCACAAAACAAGCTTGCCAATCTTTATAGTAAAGATTGTGCAGGAAAATTTTATAATACGATAATAAAGTCATCTGCTGAACTTCTAGAATTTACAATATCTATCCCATATTTTTCGAGCACTATTTCACATTCTGCTAAAGAGTTCATGAAAGTTTGAAACCACACTCGTCCACTGTGATATAAAATAGTAGACCGACTTGTGTTAGACAATAAGGCTATTACGCACTACAAAGAGTATCCATCTAAAAGCCATAAAGAGGCATCTATATTAGTATACAACTATTACATATATATGATGTATTAAAAACTCATTCGTCATAGATATAAGGTGTACTCATCTATTTTTTTGAATATTAAAATTATATTTTATATCTATATGTCTACACGTATACCCTGAGAGTTACCTTTTATTATTAAAAACAGATGATATAAGATTTTTAAGAAAGGAGACCTTTATGTTTAAATGGTCTTCTTAATACAATCCATAACAAAAAAGCAATAATAGAAACTAGGTTTTGATAATCTAAAACTTAAGTTATGTAACGACTTTAGGGGAAGAAAAAGGGAGTACCATTAACTCTATATTTCAGAGTCTTTGAGTACATAAATTACATACACGAAATAAAGTGTGACCTATGAGATATTAATAAAACATTTTTAATGTAAAGAATATTAATTGACCTAGAGTGAGCCACAAACAGACATGAATACAAAAACATTATTAAACTCTACCAATAATATAACTTAATAGAATAGAGGGGAATAATAAAGAAGAAACGAACATATACGCCTTATCACTCCGATTCTCAATGTCATTTTACGGATTTATTATTAATATTTAGAGTTGAAAATAATTCTCGAGAACGCCTCTCGTTCATGGGACGAAGAAAAAAGAAGAAATCTCAATTCACCACGCCACTGTTCACTCTACCGGCGAAAATATCTTATCATCAACAGTTATAAAATGAATATATCAAAACATGCTAGTGGGCAATCAAAGGAATCGGACTCACTGCTTGACTTTGCGCTCAGGTAAGGAATTTACAAGTTGCACTGGTAAAAAAAAAAAGAGGTAAGGAAATGTAAAAACTAAAAACTAAAAAGTAAAAAGGATGTAAAATATGGCAAACATCTTTATTTGTAAAACAATAAAATATTTAAAAGCTAAAAAAAACTGTATGAAAGCTATTAAAATATTTATTATATTAAATATAATATTTTACAACATACTAATTGGGAGTTTAATAGTTATAATCCAGCTTCAATGTCTTTCTTAACACAATTCATATAAATTCCTGATGTTTCATTATAATCCTGATGTTTGTCCGATTCCTCTCAAGCAAAGGACTTTGATTTTTCCTTCGGTTCTTCTTTGTAACTTGTGAAAGTTACATTCTTTGATGTTTTAAACTTCCCTTTATGGGTTTTTGTGACTTTTGTCTTAAGAATTATACTTTAAGATGTTTGATGATAAGATTATCTTAAATCTCAAACTAGTTCACTCCTTTTCGAAAAATTCCTGGATCAGCATATTGGAAACTTGGGTTTAATTAAGCTGTATATTACTACTATCTTGTCTCCAAAATGTCCGATTGATATTTAGTGCCAATAATTCAACTTTATTCTCTCAGATAGATGATAGAAATTGATATAAAGTACCCGTTTTATGTGGGGTCCATATATTAAAAATTTATTAACTTATTTATTCTTATGGTTTAACTTTGTTCATCATGTAATTTCCAGTATGTATTATGTTAACTAGAAATCGTTTCTCTAAATTTATCAAAGATTTTATTTACAGCAACTGAGATAAAAATACGGAATGTAATTGAACGATTTAGGAAGAAGAACTGTTCCCCTGTCTTTGTGTTTCGTGGACAAATTAACATTCCCATTTGGTTTATTTTCCTTTATATTTTAGTATGATAAATTCTGTTAATAATTGCTTAATGTTTTACATATTATCTAGATATTGATATTACACTCATATTTCGATATGAGTAGAAATGGAAAACCTCATTAAAATTTTTTATATATCTTAAGTCATAAATTATTTCTCTGTTTATATTTCCAGTATAATTCTTTTTCTTCAACGGCATCAGAATTGTTCTTTTGCCAGTTGTATTTACAAGAAATGAGGTCATTTTATTGATTAATTTTTATTAAAAAACAATTATATTTTCAGGGTATTGTTGAAGGAATTGAAGAATTCCTAAGAAAGAGAGAGCGAATCAATTTTTCAGTTTGGTGGTTTTTTTTTCAATGACTTCAAAATTCTTCACGATCCCTTCCCCCAAATAGTATTTTTTTCCACCTAAACTTTCAATCTGAATTTAAAAACCTTATTAAGGTCTAAAGCTACCTCAGGTATTTCCAATTCCCATAATGTTGACAAATTGTTGTGTTACAAAATCTGGAGGTGCAGTTTAGATGTTTTAGTACATTTTTTCGCAGAGAGAGAGAGAGAGATACAAGAGACAAACAAAGAACTAACGAAAAAATCAAAATTAATTTTTTCTAGAATTCAGTTGTGGTTGAATATTTCCTTAAATCAAAATGATCCCTGTCTTCTGTTTCCTAATAAATTTCCAATTTAATCTATATTTATCAAAGATTTTTTAATTCATTAATGGATGTTTCCCTAAAGTTTTAACTCTTTCTTCTGTGTCCCTAGTTTCTCTTCTTTAATCCAAGATAAGAAAAAGAACAAGTAAAGACACCTTTCTCATAGGCCCCTTTTTTCATTCCTGACTTGTACCTCAATATTCTTTTTTGTTGGTTAAGTAGACCACAATGTTAAGGATTGTCTTCGTTTGACACAAAACAATTTGTTTCGTTTTTTTTTTCTTTGACAATTGGCTTGTCTATCAATTACTATTGTCCCTAACACACACATGTCAATACTATCAACCTTACCCTTTTTCTTTTCTCTTCTTTTTTTTTAAAACATCCTTCGTTCATTTCTGGGACAAAAATTGAAGTCTTAACGTTCTTTGTGATTATCATAATCAAATTGTGCTAGGGTAATTATCTTGGTGATCTTTTCTCTAAAATTCAACAATCTTGCTAGTTTACTAACAGAGATGTTAGAAGAGAAAACAAATCCAATGTTTCTCTTTTTAAAACATTCACCTAAAATATGTGAAAGTTTTCGAGAATTTTCTGCCAATTTTCTTTAAAATATGACATGGGTCTTTTTTAATCTCCCCTTTTTAATACAATCTGTAATCGTTTCAATTCCTTGTTAAATATTAATGATGTCCTAATTTTATACATATATAATCGATTCTATAAAATATATGTATGGTGTCCTTGACCATATAACAAATATATTTTATCCTTATATAAAAATATATGACAACGATAATTTTCTTGTAATATGTAAATAGGATAAAGCTAATTGAACACCTAATCTTATAGTCAAAAGATATGTCAAGATAATTTGCTCTAAAATGTACGGTTTTTTCCCAATATATCTACATATCTTTTTTTCTTTTATTATACAAAATATATCAATAAAATTTCCCAGCAAAATTTATTCATTATCGTATAATTTCAATGTGTTTTTAGTTGTATTACGGTAACTTTTGAGATTCCATTCCTTTCTTTGTTGCTCCCAATTATTGTGTTTTTTTCTTTTTTATGAAATCAATTTTTTTTCTTATTTTACTTTATTATTATAGCATTTCTAAAGTATTTGAGAGAAGAAGGTTTGAGATAAAAGGCTTTTCCACAACAAATTTAAAACTTTAAATTAGTAAAAATTTTCTATTTATAATTCTTTTTATTTTCCACTAAGTTATAAAACAATCTTGAAAAGTTTGTCATCCTCCCTCTTCTCCCCCCTAAATTTTATTCACATGGAAATAACTTTTAGTGTTTTATTGTTATATAGGGTGGATTCCTGCTAGAAATTCTTGCTCAGGTTTACTCCTGAATTCCTGTGGAATGAATTTCAGGATGAAGATCTTTTTGCAAGGAATGGAATTCACCTGAGCCGCAAGGGTGTTGCTTTTCCCTTTGTGTCCTTCTTTTTGGTTTTCTTATTTTTTTCTCTTTAACTCTTTTTTTATCTTTTCTTTTTTTGGCACTTATTAACATTAAGACAAAAACCAAAGTGGGTTTTTTAAAACACTCTTCTGACGCATTTTATTTTGTTCAACTAATTACCAAAAACAGAGTTTCTTAATCTCCCTGTTGAACTGTAATTTCTCTCAATGCCTTAAAGAGCGCTTTCCTTTTAAACTTAAGGGAAAGGTCGTCTTTTTTAATTTTTCTTTTTATTTTTTTCTTATCGCACTTTATTTTATTGTAACACTAATCCGTAATAAATTTCCTTGTAAAAATTCTGGTTTGCAGATATAATGAGAGCCACATTTTACTAGACATTTCCATTATCAAATTGGCTACTTCCTCTCAAACCTTGTGTTTGAAATTCCTAATTTTTCTTTGATATTTCTGAAATCCGTTGAAGGTTTCCTTTTCCATCCTTTCCACAATTGAGCCTCGAGGGGATTCTGTAAGGTGGTCTTTTCTAAACAGATATTAAAAGTTTCCGTTTCCCATCTAATTTGTTAATTGTCAAAACTTGAAGTTAAATTAACCTTTTTCTAGTTAGTATTTATAAAGAAGAACCTTTTATCCTTCTTCTGAAGAGCTAATCTTCCTCTTAAGCAAGAATTCGGCTTCTGCCTTTCAGTTTTAGAAACTTAAAATAAAAGTGTCCAAGTTCATTCAAAATACACCTTCGATCTTCTATCTGGGGGTCAAGGTTGTTTTCCAAACTTCTTGTCCTAACTGGAAACACCTCACTTAAATGGTTAAAACAAAATGTATATTAGTTATATAATCGTTTTTTTCTTTTGGGAAAAGCTCATCTTTTGAAGAGGTTCCTATCTAAAAGGTTGTCCAATTCCTTCTTTTATAGGTTGTCTTTCTTGAATCGCAAACGAAGATCTTTTTATCTTACATTGTTAACTTTTTCTGGATGGTTATATTCTTTTTTTCTTTATCAGATTCTCTTCTGATAAAAGGGTCTCTGGAAGACTTAAAAAACTAAAAGGAAACTCATCTATTCCTTTATGTTGGAACCTTCTGGTCAACAATTTTTAATTAACGCCTAAGGTTCCACTTCTGTAAAAAGCTCACAATGGGTTAAATAGAATAAAAAATTTTTCTTATTTACTTTCTTTTTTTTTCTATTCTCCTATCAAACTACTGTAGGCATAAGAACAATATGTTAAACTTAACAATTTGTTTAAATTAAAACAAATACATAATAAACACTTTTTTTATTAAATGTATCCATACGAACCACCATGGGTCTTCTCCATGTTGCTTTT
>JABUQX010085721.1:2500-15000 GCA_015478945.1 Trachelipus rathkii
TTTCAAAAAATAGATGTATCTCTCCCGACTATACAAGCCTTGAAAATTTTATGTTGATTAAATGAGTAGAAAAAAAATACATATCAATATTTTACTTTTTCATTTTTTTTGAAAAAGTGAGATATTGAAATGCACCGGAAAAAAATAGCTAAGTAACTGCCCATGTCCTGGGTCGAAGAAGAACGTCCTCCCTCCAGTAACCTCTCATACCTCTAAGACGAGACCGTCACGGTCAAAATCACCGCTAAATCTTCACAAGACCGCGACAGTCACCCTCCATGGTATTTTATTAATGTCAGGGATCGTTCCTTGGGCCAGACCCACAACCATGTCCCTCAAAAAAATACGCCGGTTACTCCTATTATGCATTAATTCAATTGCTTGTAGTAAATTCACATTCTTTTTTCTTCAGACACTCTCTCTCTCTCTGACGCAATCCACTTTTTCTTTGTTCTTCCAGCCGGTTTATTTCCAACACTCTCACCACTATGGACCCCGCAAAGCAAACCGACTCCATATGCTCACATGTAGAACCATAACACAATCGAAACTTAGGCCCTTTGCATTCACCAAAGATATTTATTTGCTCCAGCTACCGTAATACCGCTCACAATTCTCAAACTACGTTCTTCCTCATCCGATATCTCTTCAACCAACATATAACTTACATATTTGAACCCAGACACTTGTACAAGTTGAAAATCATCCAACATGATTTCACACTGCGGACTCTCCTCCCCCACCACCATCACTTTATTTTTATATGCATTTAATTACAAACCCCTAATTTTACACTTCCTGTCAAGACTCTACCAATCCTCACAAACTTTCTTCAGGTTTAACACACAAAATCAAACCATCTGCGTACAATAAGCAGGACACCCTCCACTCGCTTCCATATAAGCATACATGCTTTTTATTCCATTAAAAAGCTTACCAACCATATATCATTACTCACCAGCCCAGAGCTTCAATTAATCATGTCATCGGCCTGTTGCAAGTTCTTAAAATCTAAATACAGTTTGTACTTCTTTTTTCTCATTTTCTTACTCAATTGCTTCAATGTAAAAATTTTATCTACACACCATCTACCATACCCAAATGATCACAGTTCTTCAACAATTATCTCCTTAGTCACTCGACTCACTCTTTCAACCCAAATATTAGCATAAATTTTCTCTACAACACTCGATAAACTAATTCCCTTATAGTTTCTGTAGTTTCTACGGTTCCCCTTATCACCCCTATACCTATACTCTCCTTCTTAACCTTTCTCACTTCCATCCATAATAACTTCTGCTCCTTTGTAAGTCTCCAATTTTAATTTTCCGTACTGTTTATCTACTTCTTTTTTCTCCTACGCATGCAAGTATTCAACCTTTAGCCTTTCTCTTCTCCCTATGTATTTCCGTACATGCATTTCCAAAACTTCATCATTGGCTTATAGCCCATTCATCCATGACTCTATTTTACTTTTTAACACCTGTATCACCTTTTAATTCCATCATTCACTATTGACATTCTTACTTCCTACTTTTTTTCTTGCACTACTAACAAAAACTCTAGTCTTTTGAGTTCAGATTTGTTGAGTTTCATCTTGTTCACATTCAACTGAGTATTTGCAATGCCCTCACATTATTTTCTTTGTAATCGTTTACGTTTAACTTCTCACACCTAATTCTCCCCTTTCCTTCCTTTTCTTTTACCCTTCATCCATGCTTTCAATAACTAAATTTCACATTAAAAACCAATAATCTGATATTCCAATCTCCAACTCTTTTACTGATTTTACATTCATCACGTACTTCAACAACTCCATCTTCATCAGCAAATAAATCGATCATACTCTCCACTTCGAAACACCATCTCTACCTACATCATGTCTCGTGTATTTATGATATAGTTTATGAATAGTTTTGTCTTGGGATAGCTTTTGTGCTTCAGTCACAGAGCAGATCAAATTTATCCTTTCTAAAAAACATTATCACCTCTCTCCTAATCATTTATTATCCTTTATGCCATGTATCCAGACGTTTTAAAATAAGATTTAATGTCATCATTTACAGTGATCACGACCAGGCTGAGGCATGACAACCGTTCCTGGGAATAAATAATAAGTGGTTGAGATCTCCAACCCAACTACCAATGTTCTTTAAGTCTCCTCTTACTACACACAGAAGCTATGGCATGGAAATTCTTGCACCTACATACGAGGCATGCCAGCGCACCGCCATCCATGATGATGCAATGATAATATATATATATATATATATAATATATATATATATATATATATATGTATAATAACTTCAACAAACTATAATAATAGATATATAGCCAACAATAATATATGTATATATATATATATATAATAATATATATAACATAATATATATATATATATATATAATATATATATAATATATATATATTTACCAATATATATATAGAAATAACAATATATATTTATATATATATATATATATATATATATATAATATATATATATATACATAATATAACAATAATATATATGTATATGTATATTTTTATATATATATATATAACTGTATATATATATATACTGCTGCCATAACCTTAGTATAGCAGCAACAACCTTTTAACATACGCCATATATATATGCCGAAATATATATATCTCACCAGAGGTTATTGATTAGTATTATTGTTATGATGTTGTATCAGCCACATTATGCAACATAAAGAACATACGCAAAGTGATAAGATAATACTAAAGGGGACTTTGTATATCTCTCTGGCGCCAGCACAAGTATGTGCATTTGTCACATATTTAATATTTTAGTCTTCTTCTTCTCACTTTGTTCTTTCAAAAATAATTGTGCCATACATCTTTCAGTACTCTTATTTGCACTACAGTTGTATTTTCATTTTTCCCTCAGAGAGTAGATGAACGCGGGCTGTGCCACTTCCCTGTAGACCGGAGGCGCGCAGTGTCATCTGTGCTGAAGGGTGAACTGCTCACCCCAGTTACGTGATTCCGGTACGTTAGCGCCAGATTTGGGTCTTTTTCCTGACCAATCTGGGCATCTCTAATAAAGACTCCCAGCAACGCTTAGCGTGGTTTTCCGGGTACAAGAAAGCCTCGCTCAGAAATCTATGAGGGGTGACCCTTTTGATTCAATATACCATGCTAAGTGCCCAATTTCGCCTCGGAGGTCACCATGGATTTGGCACAGTACTGAACTTTCTGATTGGGCTTACTCTGCTTCTGAAATTGCGCTTCTAATATCATTAATGTAGATTCCCCACGCACTTTGCCCTGAAAGGCCTCTTGCACTTTAGCAATCGCTAACCTGACACGCCTCGACATCCCATGGCGCGAAGCCGTTGGGGGTAACCCCGAAAAAGGAGGTGCCACCCTTCAGTCGTTCATTTGTTTATTCACGTACCTTCCCCCAAACTGGGGCTGCCAGCTGACACAACATTCCCCGATATAATATTCTATTTTGCGATCCACTACCCCCAAAGCTCTTACTGAGCAAAGAATCATCATTCTTAGCGATGCACAAAGCTTTAGAAGTTGAAGACTCCCTTAGTCACGATTATGAGAATGGGTCCGTTTTCGTACAAGAAGCTACTGCCAAATCAAAGTTCCATCTTGTCATCCATAACGTCTCTCGGAAACATCCTCTTATTTCCACTCCTGGTGAAATAAGAAACACATCAAAGGCGCTATTTATTCTTTAGAACAAAAAGATAAGGAATAATTGCTTTTCTGTGTCAAGTTCTGGGAAACTCTACAGCAGAAAAAGATTTCCCCTGTTTACAAATGTTTATAGATTTCCCCCTCGTAGAACTCACCTGACACCCCAAATCCTCGTTTACTGCTGATCTTTAACACCCCTTCTACCAAAGTGAAAATTGGGTTTACAAGCTACAGTGCTCGTACGTTTATTCCCCGACCCAGATGTTGCTAGTACTGCTGGCACTGAGGTTGGCGAAAATACTGCAGGGGACTGCACTTGACCATAAGCAGTCTGTGGAGAAGCGGCTACATTTCCTGTAAAAACACTAGGAAGAAACTGGGAGGACCCCACAGCCTCTTAAAATGCCAAATGCTTTGTTTGAACAGGTTTGGGTTATACACCATACAAAAATGGGGGAGGATGCGTGCCAGTTCAAAGACAAATATCCCTACAAATCAAGGCAAACCACGCTACCAATTGCAGCAACCCTTTCCGCGTGTCAACCCACCATACTGACGCTTTGCATTCAAGTGGGAATAACAACCCAATCCTAGCGAGACTTAAGCAGTTATAGCGCAACCACCGCGCGTAAGGCGCTCTGTTACAGACTATTCAAATGGTCAAAGGAAGTAGACCTGGATCAATCTCCTGCGAAAATTATAGTTAACAGTCACCACACCCACGGTTTTAGTTTTGAGCTACCTAACAGTAAAACTAAGTTGGTTCATCCACTACATAACGGAGGCATTTAATGCCAAGAGCTCTGTTACACCCTCACGTAAGAGACTGTCTTTGGCCTAATCCGTCTCCCCACCAGTGCTCCAACTCCACACAAAAAGATGTCCCTAAACATAAACAAAGACTAATCACCAGTGAAAGATTATTCTCTAAAGTATAAAACGCATTCCAATTTCTAAAGCCACCAAGCACACCAACCCAGATATAAATGCTGTCGGAAGAGACCTCTACCATAAACCTATTCCTGAGACAATGCATTGCCATCAATAATAAAATTTAAAAATCTAGCAACTACGAACTGTCGAACAACCAACCATCCTGCAGCCAGCTTTTGAATTGTTTCGCTCTTCTGAATCGCTTCACATAACTCTTCTTCGAATTTCCTATATCAGCACTCCCACAAACGTTCTATTCTATAGCCTTGGAGGATGGCAGAAATGGATTATGGATTCCCAAACCAAGCGATGTGAGCGGGTCACTCTTTCTTATGATTCTGAAAAAGCGCTTCAGTGGAAAGGTAAAGAAAACAGTTCAACGCAAACGCCGCAAACGGTCCGAGAGACCCTGACACTTCTGGGCAGCTGAGACCGCCCGAGAGTCCCATCTTAGCAATAAATTGTTCGGTCTCTATAATCACCCACCTGATGACCCTTTGAGCGAGTCTAGAGCATTGAGTTTCGCAGCTCCAGATGAATCTTATATTGATTCCAATATCGCCTTCAACACCATATCCAAAAAGATGAGCCACTTTTTCGGTGATACCTTCCTCCCCTCCATTTCAATAGAACACAACTTTAAATTCTCTGAATTTCTAAATCTGATTGCTTGTCAGATACTGATATAGCTCCCATTCCTAAACATGAGCACCCTGATTGCTCTTCTAATGATCAACCAAGCCCACATTATAACATGGACTTGGTAAAATTAACTTTTACTTTGCATTCGTGGCGAATCCCTTACCCAATTTCACAAATAGCTCCCCCAAAGCGATTCTTCGTACAAACAAATCTCTGATGTACATTGTCCTTCTACCAGTTTCATTGCTCACTCCTTGTCGGGACCCCGTCTCAGCCTTTCTTCCTATTTGTATCCACCTCCAACATTACCCCTAGCACCATAAAGACAATTATCTTAAAAGACTATCCTTATAATATTCAAAACAGCACAGCATGGTCACGTTCCTTCCTTCAATGGAACTGTCGTGACTATTACTCTAATTTTGAAGAACTTGCTCAGCTAATAAAGATATGTACACCATAGTGTATATGTTTGCAGTAACTTCAACTATGCTCTCGCGATTTCTTCCAACCACGTCGGAATACAAATCACAGCTAACCTCTATAGAAAGAGGTGACAATGATAGGAGAGGCTCAGGAAGTCTCATTCATATGTAGGCCTCTTATAAAGCAATTCTGGCACCTCGTCTAAGATCCTTGTTGACCTCCAAATCCCCTTTTCCCGGGGATTCCTTAACACAAGACTTCCAACATATGAGCCTTTAGGTACACACAATTCTTCCAGTATTGATATATCCTTTTGCTCAAACCCTCTCTTATGGATCACTTTACCTGGTCTCGCTTTGATTAAATTGCCCAATAGCATTAAATGAACTTGCCCCGAGCTCAGTATTAAAACGTCACTCCAGCTGGCGTTATGATCGATCAGAGTGGGCTCCTTTTCATCATGCCACAGTTAACCCATTTTCTCCCTTCAGTAAGTGGTTTCCGAACATTGCTGATGCATTTAACTTCCTCCATAAGCTATCATCACAGCAGAAGAAGCTTGCATCCTACGATTTTCACCAGTTTGAAGTTCGACAAACTCCTTGGTGGTCCTAAGAGTGTGGACAAGCTAACTAAGAGAAGAAAAACTACACGCAGTACAAACGGACCCGCACTATCCCAAACATGATGCAGCTGCGGCGAGATCTTGTCGAATTAATCGTCAAATCCGTAATTAATACTTTAAAACTTATAATTTGACTGTTAACTGTACAATTCCTGTTTCATTAGTGTGGAAAGTTTTACAGAAAATATATTGCCGCTCCAAGAACTCTTCACTCACAGTCCTCCGTTATGAGCCTCATATAAACCGATAAAATCTCTGCTCCAGCAGCTGCTGCAGATGCAGTATGTTATAGTTTCGCTAGCTACTTGAGCACTTCCTGCTATCTTGAAGCCTTTCAAAAACTGAGAATTAACACTGCACCGTCAGACTTTTCAACAGCGATCATTCAAGATCATACCTATAACCGTCTTTTTATACTTCCGGTGTATCAAACTGCACTGGCGAATAGCAAAGACGGTGTCCTTGGCCCAAACATAATTTTGTACATAATGCTCCGTCATATTTACCCCTCTTCATCATAGTTCTTGCTGGATCTGTATAACAGAAGGGAATGAAGTCTCTTTTCCATCTGCCTTTTACTACAGCGTTTGAAATCTCTATTCCCAAACCTGGGAAAGATTCGAAGTTGATGGACAACCAAAGACCAATTTGGCTGATTTTCATACTTCAAATTATCGAGGAAAATGGTTTCAGGCCGATTTCTTCCTGTTCTGGTGTCGCCAGGCTTTTTCAAACTTACACTTAGGTTCTCGTAATAATCATTCGACTGCGGATCCCTTACTAAATTTGGATCATGTCATCCATTAATCCATCTCAACCTGATTGCGGATGGTCTCTTGGTGTCATAATTGTTAACATGTCAAAAACTGTAGAATAATTATATAATTATATAAATTTAGATGAATATAAATAATAATGTATTTAATTGAATGTCAGATTCGTAATGTAATATTATTGATAATTTAATGTTTATTAGTAATATTTTTCTACTGGATTCTAAATCTTGACACTCTATTAATCTTATATATGTTTCTCTGGATATCTTTCTAAACTATATCTTCATTTTCTAATTTATCTTCTCCTTTAATATATGCTTCCACTTCTATTATCTTATATTTTAGTTTAATATTTTGGTTAATGTATGTATATTTTATTCAGCTATCGTTATATATATACTATGATTGCCACGATTATTTCTAATATTATTTATTTTAACTTTATCTTATTTCGAAATTATTATGTAATTATTTTAATATTTTTCATATTAAAATTTGTTTTAATTTAAATTAATTAAATCTTTAATATTTATATCTAAAACAGACTATGCAACTGAAACAAAAGATAAATCTTGCAGCAGGCAAGGTCATATGATGATTATTATTAGTGTATTTATTATTAATTAATTCACATCAATCAGCGTTGAGTTCTACTTACTAATCTCAAATTTATTATGCTACTCTCCTCTATTATTATTATTATTTATTAATTATTATCATAATACTTATTATTATTATATTACTCTTATCTTCTGCATTCTTGTTACATTAAAACAATCCTAACTATCATTATATTATTTTATTTTCAAATCTATTAAAGATATCATTATTTAATTATTATTACTACACTCTAATACTTCATATTTCATATCTTATTATATTAACATTATTTATTTATAATTATTAACACTATTATTTCTCTATTCTCACTCACTTATTCAAATTCCCTTAAAATGTTAATTTTATTCCTCATATCATTATTAACATTATTTATTACCATATTATTATTCTTGATATTATTGATTATTCAAATTCACATGATGTAATTACTCTACATTATTATCATTTATTATGAATACTTCCATTTCAATTTTCCCTCGTTTATTTGCTATGTTGTTGAGTATGTCATCTTCGCGAGGTTAGTTCGATGGATCGTAGTTCGAGTGCTGGAGACGAGTAGGAGTGTGCGTCGTATAGTGTTATTAGGATTAAGGTGGTGGTGATGGTTAATGGTGTATATGGTCATGTGTGGTATATATGCTTGATCTATCTAGTGTTTATCTTTTGTAATTAATTATTATATTTGATTAGTTATTTGGTATTCGGTAAAATCTCTAAGGTGGAGTTTCCCAGTTGTCGTATTTCCCAATCTTTTATTCGAGTTTTTTAATCGTCCAAAGCCTACGTTATTTACATGTTGATTAGCTTTGGATTTGTTGTTGATTGTCATGTTCGTGTGTTCGTGGCGAGACATGCTGGTGTATGTTGTTAGCTTGATCTACGCGGGTGTTCGTTGTGTTCGTTGCCTATTTGTTATCTTTCGCGCTTGGTTGTGGGTCTCTCTCTACGAGCGTGTGATGTTTGTGTTGTTGGTTGTTTGTTAGTGTCATGTTGTTATTGTCGGTGTGTTTAGTTTTCGCTCTGGTGTTGTTGTTGTATTGTTGTTGTTGGGTTTTTTGTCTCTTTCTGTTTGTACTTTGCTTCGTCGTTGCTCCGCTCGTTTGTTTGGTCTTGTTTTTTTAGTGGTAGTGCATGTACATTCTTATAAGCATCTGCTATTGATATTTTCAGTGTTTTGCACAGTTTACCAAGGCTTCACAGTTCTGTTGGTTGTTGTTGTTTGTGTTGTTTGTTTAGTTATGTTGCGTGTCGCTATTTATTTTTCGATGCTTCTGTACTCACGTGTATGATTCGTGTAGGTTGTCTTTGTTGTGTTATATAGGTGCATCTATGATTTTGTCCTTGATTGTTTGTGTGGCGGCTGGCCATTTTCGTCATCCCGTGTCTCTAGTTGTGCTCTCGTTCTAATCTGTTAGCTCTGCCTCTCGCGGATTTATCAGTTGTTAAAATCATAGATATATTATTCGTCCTTCTCTCTTATTCTATGTGTTCTTTTGTTCCCGTTTTTTTCGTTTCCGACCAACCAGTCATTTTGTCTCGCTCGTAGGTTCCCCATTTGACGTTATTACGATTATTTATTAGTTTTTTAATATTGTCACGCTCTTTGGTGGGTGTATGTAATTGCCGTAGGCACCTACGTAAACCCACGTACACATGGATGAAGACCATGTGCGTCCATTACTTTTTGATGTGCATGTACGTACGTGCCATAGGCACGTACGAGCAAGGTCGAAGACCTTGCACGTACATTACCCGTGTGCTCACGTTCTTTCATGGCTGGTTTTTCCGATCTATGTGACTGCTCTTGGTGTACACCGAACCCTTTGCCGCGCCCCACACTGCTCAGCACCACATCCCAACCCTCTCAATGACTGCTTCTTCCACTCTCGGTGACTGTTCCTCAGCTTTGATCCCCTCTCACGACGGTCATTGAACTCGGGAGGTATTTAGGAGGTTCTTACCCCCCACCCCTCTCACATGTTTCTATGCACATGACCTCTCCAATCTCTGAGGCTTCATCTGTGCTTTGCTCATCTCTCGCTGGGATTGTAAAGTTCGGGAGGGTATTTTCACTTGCCTTTTTAACCCCATTGAGTTTCACCTGTTAATGACCACTATTAACCATTGCCATCTATGTTGTACTGCACATACGTTTCAGGTAAAGATCTGACTCCTCTTCCTTCTGCACCCAGAACTGCAGACACATCCAGAGAGTGACTAAAATGTGGCGTCATCCAGTCGCTGTAGATAGACTTGATTCGAACATCTGCTTTTCCGGTACCGTCTTGACAATTTTATAGCATAAGACCACTCGCTTCTATTATACCCAATATAAGGTGAAGATTGAAGCTTTCTATAGCTCATGACAAATATATCGGCTTACTTTCCACTAATTCCGAAATTCGAACTTATTCCAAACCTAATTTTACAAACTTTGCAAAAACTAAAGTAGTGCATCATCAACGCTTCATATATTATATATATATTATATTACAATATATTACTATTATTATTGATACATATACATATATTATTATTATTATTATTATTATGTTATTATATATATATAGAGAGATATATATATATATATTATACATATATATATATACATATATATATTTTATATTATTATATTATTATATATATATATACATATTTATAAATCTATATAAATATATGATCACACACATATATATATATATATATATATATATATATATATATATATATATATATATATATATATATATATATATATGTATATATATATATATATATATATATATACATATATATATATATATAAGCATATATATATATATATAGATATATATATATGGTATATATATATATATATATATAGAGTATATATATATATATATAACACGGCCGATATCATTGCACAGCTTCTTGAAAGTGATCGAAGTCGGTTATTTTGCATTAGCAATATATTTAGTCTGTATTTATATATATATATATATATATATATATATATATATATATATATATATATATATATATATATGTTGATATATATATATACATATATATATATACATGCTAAGGTTCAGATATTATACAGCATATATATATATATATATTTATATAAAGTAAGAATATTTGAATAACTTGATAAAATACCATCTCAAAATTATTTCTAAAATTTTAGAGCTTCACGAATGAAAATATTTTAATTTAAAACCATTTGGAAATATTAGGAATTAATATAAGTGAAATTTAATTTATTTGGTAATACTATCTGGTAAATTTAGTTGATGAAAAGGAATGTTAGGATCAAACACACCAAAGTATCTTGGATACATTCGAAAAGCATTAATATGTAAATTAATCTTTTTGAAGAGTTTTTTTTTTTTTACTGAAGTTAGGCCTTTGATAGAGTGGTGTGTGCGTTTAAGAAAAACTACTTAAAGAATAAAGTTATTTAAGAAAATTGTTCCAGAAGCCCTTTTTATTTTGGTAACACTGGGTATTATTTTTATAAAGTAAATAACTAATGAATCAGAAAAAGTCACTGAGGAAAGCTCCAATTATACCATAGAATTAATCTCAAAAAAAGAATTGATGTAATCTAAGGGAACGCAACAAGATGATGAGGAGATCATTACATATGCTTTTGAAATAATTTATAGACTGCAAAAAACCGCGAAGATGTTTGAGATATCATATTGTCAGATGAGAGTTACTATTACTATTACGAAGGGAGTAATACATTTCGTTTATTAATGGAAGAGAGGCTGATCGATATCCTTGAAATATTTTTCATTGACATCTGGAAGACAACTATATCAAAGTTACTTCTGATTGACAAGTTTTCATGAGAATCTTTGTGATTACACTTTTAATCGATTTTATACAGTTTTTTACTATTATTTTTTCTTTGTTTCAAATTGCTACTTTATTAAAAAGACAAGCGGGGAAATGTCAAATGCTTTATTTAACCGACGTGAGTTAACGATGCGGATAATATATATATATATATATATATATTATTATTATTGAGTTATATTATTATTATTATTACATATATATTAAGGTTATATATATATATATATATATATATATATATATATTATTATTATTATATACATATATAAATATATATATATTTTTATATATATATATATTATATATATATATATATACATATATATATATATATATATATATATATATATATATATATATATATACATATATATATATATATATTATTATTATTAATAAATATTATATATAGATATATATATATATATATATATATATATATATATATATATATATATATATATATATATATATATATATATACATATTATAAATACATATTATTGCTGATATATACATATATATATATATATATATATATATATATATATATATATATATATATATATATATATATATATATATATATATATATATATATATATATATTATTATATATTGTTTCAGTTATATTATTATTATTATAATATTACATATATATATTATTATATATATTATATATATATATATATATATTATACATATATTATATATATATATATACATATATATATATATATTATTATTATATATATATATATATATATATATATAACGATAAAGGCCTAGCAGATAATATATATATATAAAGTGCGGTTTATATATATTTATATATATATATATATATATTATTATATATATATATTATATTATTATTATTATTATTATTATATTATTATATATATATATATATATATAGCTGATGTAGGCTTAACAATCTGGAC